>FIZR01025013.1:0-11434 GCA_900060175.1 Ferrisia virgata | reverse complement strand
TGTCTACCAGCCAGTTTTTCAGGTTACCAGGTGAAAAAAAAAATAATCGTTTTTTTTTTACCCACCCTATTGTAGATATTTTTTATCCATCCATCCATGAAACATTGTTGAAGAGTAGAAGGGCAGTCAGTAGATTACTTTTTGAGCTTTATGCTTTTTAAATTGCAATTTAAATCGGAAAATAAACCGGTTGGTATATAATTCGAGTGCGGACCGTCGACAAGGTGACCGCGATAATGTGTATTTTATCTCATCGTTGGATGATTTAATCCCACCGCTTAATAGCGTAATCACAGTCGTTCGTAATTTACGTACAAGCTATTACGAGCGTATGGCTACTTTATACATGTACCTCCCTACCTACCTTACTACCTCCCCCCCTGCCCCCTGTACAGGAAGTTGGTTTGAACGGCGAAAAAACAAATGCACCCATGCCTACGAGAAATCCGCCCTCGTTGGTAACCTATCAATTAAACTGACATTTATTACCGGGTTTCATATTAAATTACAACTCTAATTTTTAAGACTGGAAACTTTTCTTCTATATAATATGGTACCAGCCAATTGCGAATTTTAGTCCTCTTCAATATGTTTATAATCGTTCTCGGTTGTTTTTCGCTGATGGTGTCAGCAACTCTGGCAGGGCCGAGCCCTCAAGAGCTTAGCATCAAACAGTTGTTCGCCTCGGAGAAGAAATGTATCGAGAATTATGGCCCGGAATTTAAAGGTGAGCGTCGCATCGTTGGCCGTACATTTATTTACCATATTTTCATTCAAACGCAGTTGAACTCCATTTTGTTTATTTACAGAATTGTTGAAAGAAATCAAGCGAAGTAGAGCTTATCCGGAAAATCCCACAAATGATTTTAAGGTAAGTAATAAAATCAAAGTGATTACTTTTTCAAAGAAAAAAACAAACAAACATTCAAGTCTTTCGGTTGAACCACACCCCCTCCCCTCATTCCTACTCCTCAATAACATATACATATATTAAAAGCCCACGATCGATTTTTTATGGACATTTTGTTCTACTTTAAATTTCATATAAAATGATCTTATCCGTAATTCTCTCTAAATTGGTGGGGGGGGGGAGGAGTGTGAAAGACGAGAAAGATGAGTTTAAAATCTTTCAAAGTTCAGGTGTGTCACGGGACGATTGAAGAAACCCAATCAAATTAGTAATGAATCAATTATTTTTTCAACAATACGGTCCGTAAAATATGATTTGCACAAAAAAATGTTTAATTGTACCCCTGCCCTTTCTTACCCGCACCTTACAAGACGTACGAATCATAGTAACATACGGCGGGGGAATCGCGTAAAAGAAGGTCAAAATGAAGAAAAACCTGGCTAAAAACTCGATTTTCGTTGCTGTGGGAAGGTGCGATAAGGAAACACGCAAAAGGCACCTACATTATAGGACCCATAACTTAATCCACATAACAAATTTTAACCCTCTAGCTCAATTTAGAGGGAGGTACCCCCTCTCATCTATCCCCCCTTCTTAATAAACCCGAAAGACTTATTTTTGGATTGTTATAGAACTTTTAATTCTTTACCGATTGACTTGAAAAGTAACAATATTCGTTACTTTACCCCCTCCCCCCGCAACACCCCTCCCCCTAATTTGGGCATAGCTGAATTTTGACCCAATGTCATCCTCCCACCGCTCAAGAACATCAAATTCTTCGTCGTTGTAATGCTATTGCCTAAATTTGAACGATTTTGACCGATATCGAGCTGAGTAAATGATGTTTGGTTCTGGAGAGAATAAAAATTAAAAATTAAAAAAAAAAAAACATTTTCCAGCCTGATTTTCGTGGCATATTATAATTATGTGGATTGAAAAGCGATGTTGTTTTTCCGAAATCGGTGATAAAAAAAATGTCGACACCATCGACGGGCACATTTAAGACCTACACTAAATCTACATTCAAAATTTCAACTTCTAAGTCCAATTTAAGGGAGATACGTGCGAAGAACGAATTTAAAACATAAGAAAAACCAGCAAAAAAACAACTTTTTTGGGGTTGTGAGGGGCTGCAATGAGGCACATTTAGTACCTGTACTAAATCCACATACCAAACAACTTCCTAGCCCAATTAGTAAGGGATATTACGCGAGGAATAAACTCAAAACATAAGAAAACTGGCCCAAGAAACCACATTTCTGGGCTGTAAGAGGGCATAATGGGCATGAAGAGTCGAACCCTCGATAAGACATATTTTTGGTCCTTTCTAAGCGTACATATTAGATTTCAATTTCGTAGCTCAATTTGGAGGGAAGGGAATAGGGGAGGAACAGCCTTTTTTCAAGGTCGAAGAGGGACAGAACCCTCATATCTATCCTCCTAATTGACCTAAGAGGCTGATTTTTGGACCGCATGGCAAAGCTTTTTTCGTAATGAGCGGTTATGGAGGGGGGGGGGGGTGCGATGGAGCTGAAAAATTCTCATCAAAATACACATCTAAGCTCTGCATCCTAAATCTAAACTTCCTAGCCCAAGTCGAGGAAGGAGGGAAGGAATGTGCCAGGAGAGAGCTTAAGAAAAAGAAGAAAAATCGACCGAAAACTGCATTTTTGTGGCCGTAAAGGGAAACAGCGGGTCTGAAAAGTCGACACTCTCTGAATTTGGCGGAGGGATAGGAGAGGAACAGCCGTTTTTCGAGGCTATAAAAGTTAAACCTCTTACATCTCCCCTCATAATTGACCTAGGAGGCAGATTTTTGGATATGTAATACAACTTCGGATTATCCGTCGTTTGGATTTAAAAGAAATAATTTTCACGCAGTTTTAGGCCCTCAGTACCCCCCCCCACTCTTCAAATTTGGGTATAGCTAAATTTAGACCCGAGATCATCTCCACTCCATTCAAGCCTATTTTCCAAATTTTCATCTATTTTGGTCGGTATCAAGCTGAAAAAAATGATTTTTTATTAGAGAGGAGGGCAGAAAAGAATAAAAATAAATATCTAACACGGCCAAAAATAATCGTAATGGTCTGCTAGGACCCCAGAACAAATTTTGTTGATATCCCCCCCCCCCTTCGTCTTCTATTCGCCATGTCAAGGATATCAAGTTGAGAAACTTGCGCTTTTTAGTCTGATTTTCTAGGAAATATTTTCAATGAAAATCGATTACCATCGACTATTGATTTATGGCGGATGAGGGGAGAAGGTAGCATCAATAAAATCCGTTTTGAAGGCTTAGAAGACCATTGAGATCATTTCTGACCAAATTCCATATTTATCCTTATCTATTTTATTTGTTTATTCATTTTCGGAATCACCCAAAAATAATTCACTTCGTTGCTCCCGAATTTGATATAAATGAGTGATGATGACCTTGGATCAAAATTAAGTTATACCCAAATTTTAGTCGGGGTGAGGGGGAGTGGTTGCTCCGGGGTAAAAAACGTAAAAATAGTTTGATTTTGAGCCAATCAATGGAGAATCAAAAATTGTACAGTACATCCAAAAATCATCCTACATTGTCAATGAGGAAGGAGAATATTAGGATTCCCCTCCAGCCCTTTGACCTTGAAAAACGTCATTTTCACGCATAGCTTTTCTCCAAATTGAGCTGGGGATTGAAATTTGGCATGTACAATTAGTAGGGGTCTTAGATACACCTTTTTTGGCAGTTCCAAATTTTCAGCACCATAGCACCTCCTCATAGAACCGAAAAAGTAGTTTTTTGGTCAGTTTTTCTTATTTTTTGAGTTCGCTCCACTTCTGTAAATTGAGCCAGAAAGTTGTAATTAGGTTTGCAGATTATGTGTAGAGATCCTGGATGAGTCTTTTGGAGGTTTCGACCTCGCAGTCCCATCGTACCTCTATACAGCTCCGAAAATGTAATTTTTTTTTCAAGATTTTCTACCTTTTTGGATTTTTTTTCACCCTAATCTCGCCTCAAAATTGAGCTGGGTGGAGGGAGTAGGGATTCTAGAAGTGCATTTTGGAAAAGGGAGAGAGTCTAGTTGTTAATTCTAATATCCACTTGCATCGCTACCACTGACCAAAAAAAAAAAAAAAAAATCCCAGAGTGCTCCTTCTGGTTATTCCGCGAATGGAACAGTAATTCTCGTATCTCTTTTATTTTACGAAAATAAAGCTGAAATTCAATGCATTGCGATGTTTTCTTTTTAAAATGTATGCATCAGCCATCAAATAAATCTTAACCCCGTATTAATAATTATTTATTATATTTCAGTGCTTCATGGATTGTATGGGCAGAGAACTTGGCATTGTAAGTAATCATAATCCTATATTTCTGGTCAATAATGATTACCTAATATTTATAATTCAACTGTTCTACGTATCTTACCTTATAAAAATTTAACGTATTTTCAAACAGTTTGACGACGAAGGTAACTATCACTTAGAGAAGCTGAAAACTTTCACAGGACTGATAGCTTCGGAATCTTCTGTAACTGCGGAAGAAATTCATCAAGCTGTCGAGGATTGTATCAAAGTTGGTAAGTACCTGAAAACATTTTCGCAAAAAGTAATCATCACATTGTACTCGTTTAATCTTTGATTATGTTTGTACGATTAATTACACTAGATCACGAATTGAAATGTGAAAAAGCTCATCTTTACATAAGTTGCAAACAAGATAAATTGAAACATGCCAAACTTTCCGATGACGTGGAAGCAGCTTTCCAAAATAACTAAAAATTTATCATTATAATTAAGTGAAAAAAAAAAAAAGAGTAACTCTTGCACGTGCAGTATAAATATTATTTTGGTATTTTATTGGATTTATATTTGTATATTTATGTCTTCATGTTGTAGGAAGGTACCTGCAACCTGCATTAATGCTTAGAGCTCTGCGACTTGCCTCTCATCTGTCTCAAGCGTTACCTCGTTATCAGTAACAGTTTCATTTGTGTGCTAAACGAATATTAATTTTAATGGATAAATTCGAAAAATTTGACCATAAAAAACTATAAAAGAAATGAAACATTAGCCATAATTTCGATCATGCTACGCAGATACACATGACGACGCAATATCGCAGAGCCTTATCGAAATAATTTTTATCCATAAATAAAACTTGTATTTTCGTACTTATATTTCTATTTGTTTATATTTGAGTATTGAACAATATGCAAAAAAAAAATTTACACCCTTAAAAGGTGTCGATCGTTCAACGAGACGAAGAACGACCCTCAGAATGAGATGGAAAGATGTCTAAAATAACGAATGATTAAGCCATGGATAAAGATGAAGAGATAATTAATCTTTGAAGGTGCACCATAAATTTATAATATTTTTCCATGCTTGATAAAGGTTCCCCACCTCACCACTTTACCTTTCTTTCCTATTGAAAAAATGATAATAACCTTTCTGGTAGAAAATTTGACGCCCTTTATATTCATACTGGACTATTTTTCACGTGGACTCCATAGAAATCGAGATATTTTTAATAAAATTCAATTTTAACCCTCTTCCAGGGTCGCAAACATTGTTTTTTGAACTTGGCAGTAAGTCTTCAACATATTCCAGGCATAAAATTTTCTCCCACCTCCGAAGTGGCAATGGAACCCCCACAAGGACCTGGGCTATAGCGGCTTTATGCGAGGAAAATTCGAGAAAATTGACCAATAGCACTTTTTTTAAATGAGCAAGACATAGATAATTTTCGGTAAAGGTTTTAAATTCGCATCTAGCTTGTGTTACGAGTGTGCGCTTACGCGGTTCACTCGTTTAAATTTACATTTAGGTGGGCTAAGCTCCACTATGAGGGGTCAAATTTGAAAAATTATCACAGTTTCAAATTCAGCGTGAAATTTTATACCATTTTGATAGGTCGTATTGCTACTTTTGGAAAACTAATTTCCAGGATTAAATTTTGGGGCGGGGGGTAACCTTCATGGCTCTTTCGATTATGCAGGTTGGTTCGAAGATTTCGGCATTTAAAAGAAGAATACTAAACAATATTTACAAGCAGATACGATATTAGAGCTATTTTACCGTAAAAATTGGCTAAAATCGACCAAAAATTGTATTAAAACAGAAGGCATTGACACAAAATTGTCTAGGGTCCCAATGAAAAAAATTATATGCTTGATATTCATACGAGTTCCTCTTTACAATGGAGTAAAATTGGAACAGTTCCAGCATAACTTTCAAAACAACACTTACAAGATTCCATTCCCCCTTCCCCCTCTCCAACAAACAGTCCTACTTAATTTATACACCAAATTTCTACACTTCAGTTTCATTTTGGCAGAAGATACTACCGAAGGGACGAACTTGAAAATTCACAAACACTGCTCCATGAAACAACTATTTTGGGACTGCAAGGGAGGTACACTTGAACTGAAGAGTAGAAATTCTTAGGAACCATATCTAGTATCTCCACTAAGTCTATACAACGAATTTCAACCTCTCAGACTAATTTTGAGGGTAGATGGGGGGGGGGGAAGGAGAAGAACCAACTCGAAAAATTGGTGAATTCTGTCGAAAAAATAATTTTTCGGTGTTGCGAAAGGGTGCAATGGGACTGAGAAATTGACCTTCCCGGCACATCATCAATAAAATTTTTCCATTAGGTAAATTTTCAGCAAATTGGACAAAGCGAAGAATGTTGAACGGAATTTATTTACGTAATTATGTAATAATATAAATTAATATGAGAACAATTATTCGTGACACGTTGGACAGAATCCTTTGGAAAATTTGTAAGGTTGAAGTTCGTCAACCTTGCATTCAACGTATTTCCAGGCTTTTTCACAATCGTCATCGTGATCTGAAAAAATGAAAATGAATATCATCGCCTAGGTATGAAAATAATCTGCTACACGTGTTCAACTATTAATCGAAGGTTGATATCTTACCAACGTCGAAGCATTTGCTGACCATAGCGTGAGCATCGTCGTGATTAGCATCACCTCCTGTGATCAATACTGTGATCTCTTTTAATACTTCAAAGTGAAGATCTCCTTGTTCGTTCATCTAGAATATGAGATCAAAATGTACATCTAGCCCAGATTACTTCTGATGTATCTACCTCTTTGAATAACTGATAAAGCGATAAGCCTGGATTTGTGAAAAGTCTAGAACTACAAATTGTTATTGAGGTTTTGAGAGCAAATATATTGGTGAGAATTTCCGGCGATTAACTGGTCTGGTTTTAGAAAATATATCTCCATTAATGCAAAAATTGGTACAGGTAACATTGTTTATTGAAGTGTCGAAAAGGAATATGATTATGGAAATTGGCGTTAATGAACCGGTTACGAGATGAACTGGTTTTTTTGGTAAGAATTATGCTCGGTTATTGGAAAAATTGGGATAAGTATGTTGGGTACTACAGACTTTCGAGGTAATGAAAGCAAATCTGAGAGTAAAAATTGCTGAAAATGAACCGGTTGCCAGATGAACCAATTCTTATATGAATCAGTTTTGTTCTGCAACTTTGGGGGGTCCAATTTTTAACCCTATTGTGCCAGCACACAACGTCAAAAAAGTACCTATAAGCACCCTTTGCGGATTTCAACTTTTCTATCACTTTTAAAACGGAACCGGTTCATTTGCACCAATTTTATTAATAATGCAAGTATTAATTTTCAAGGCAATCGAACTAAACTCCTAAAATACAACCGGTTCATTTATTTTTCGCATGCTATAAAAAATAGTTGTACATGGATTTTCAAAAAAACTAGGCAGAAGTACAAAAAACCGGTTTCGTCTTATTCGATTTAAACACGCTAAAAAACACCCATACAGTATAAACTTGAAAATTTTCAAGAAAACCAAATCAAAATTTTATAACGAAACCGGTTCACCTTAAAACCAGTTTAGTTTCACCCATTTTCGTGATCAGATTCATTTTGATATCTTTAATAACAGTTACGCTTTCATACCAGTTTATTTTTCGAAACTGGTTTGCTTGTATTTGGTTTCACAGTTGAATTCGAATTTAACACTCAAAAACAGGTACATATTTGACAATTTTTCCAAAGGCCGAACCAAAATTTTTAAAACCAAACTGGTTCATTTCGAAATCGGTTTCTCTGTACACATTTTCATGATTAGATCCATTTTCAGCTACTTAAAAAATAGTTCCACATTTATGCGCATTCTGATTATTTTAAAAATGAAACCGGTTTATTTTGAAACCGGTTCACTCGAGCTGATTTTTGAGACAAGAGCACTTCGAGAAATTGTTGTACACGGGTTTTCAAAAAAAACTTGATAGGATTGGGGAAAACCGGTTCGCTCGTATTAGGTATGACAGTTCAATTCGATTTTAGCACTCCAACAACAGCTACATAATAGACGATTTTACAGAATATCGAACCAAAATTTTCAAAACGAAACTGGTTCACCTTGAAACTGGTTTATCCGTTGCTATTTTCATGATCAGATCCATTTTCAGCTTCTTAAAAAACAGTTATATATTTATGCACATTCTGATTTTTGAGATATTCAAACGAAACTTTTGAAATGAAACCGGTTCATCTTGAAACCGGTTCAATCGAGCTGATTTTTGCGACAAGAGCGCTACGAGAAATTGTTGTACGCCGGTTTTCAAACAAACTTGACAGGATTGAAGAAAACCAGTTCTTTTATTCGAGGCTAATTTACTTAGTTCAATTCGACGTTTGCATACTAAAAACACCTATACACGTGCATACCAGAAAATTTTTAAAAAGAAACCGGTTTATTAACATAAATTTTCATGATCGGACCAGTTTTCAGAATCATGAAAATCAGTTACATATTTCTGCACATACTGATTTTCGTGATGATCAAACGAAACTCTCAAAATAAAGCCGGCTCATCTCAAAACCGGTTCACTTGTGTCCAATTTCGGAACAAGATTCGTGTTTTGCAAAATACAAGGAACAGCTGTACATAATTTTCAAAAAAAAAAACTAAACTCGATTGAAGAAAACCGGTTTATTTTTTCAAAACCGGTTCCCTCGTGTTCTGTTTTACACTCAAATTTGATCTTAGTAGAAACAGATATACACTTGATAACATTTGAGAAAACAGAACCAAAATCTTTAGGACGAAACTGGTTCATCTTGAAACCGGTTTATTTGCGTCAATTTTCATAATCAGATTAATTTTTAGCAACTAAAAAAAAAACACTAATTAATTTTGGTAAAAATCGAACAAAACTCCTAAATTAAAACTGACTTATCTTAAAACCAGTTCACTTCTATCAACCTTCATTGGCTATCAGTCAATTTTGTACAATGTACATCAATTGTTTCAAATTCAAAAGTAAATTTGAATACTGTACGTTCACCTAGGCTTATTATTAGACATTTGACAATCAATTTCCTATTTTATTAGGCTCGTTATTTCCAGTGCAATGGAATTTAAAAATATTGTAGTTAAATTTCAACGATCCAATCTGCCAACCAACAAGCATAACTGGTATTTTGTGTTCATCCCCCATAAAGCACACATTAACCCATATCAAACGTATCTCTAGCACCTTTTGAAAATCATTTCTACAAATCAAACGTAAAAATTTAATATATCTGTGTAATGCTTCTTTTTCGTATTTACATTTTATTAGTTTATCTTTCTACGTATCGAAATCACACCTGGGTCTTTCTTGTTTTATTCGAAAGACAGACAACACGGATACTAAAATAAATATTTATGGGATTCCGAATCGAAATCCCTTTAGTCGATTTTTCTCGTACGCGCACACACATACACACATATCGAATAACCTTGAACTGCGAATAGTAAATTACCAAAGAGTATATCGACGTAAAACTACCTCTCAAACAACCCTTACTTAATATTTAACAAAATCGACGAAAAAAAAAAAAAAATTTTCAAACTCACCGCTTCAATTTTTTTACCGACGCAGGCCATGAAGCACTAAAACGTAAAAAGAAGAGCGAATAAAATATTAATAAAACGCATCAATTAAATAAATAAAACCAGGTCAAAGTAGAAACTACGACGCTTTAACGTACTTTAAAATCTTGAGAAGGATTTTCGGGTAATTTTTTGACTTTTTTCAATCCTTCCAGATATTCTACAAAGTAAAAAAAACAAAAAAAAACGGGTTTCAACGTTATAATAAAAAAAGGCAAAAATAAAAACTCTGTAATGAGTTGGTTGTGATGCGATGCGATGAGATGGTAGAAAAAAAAATGTTATAAAAAATTATTTACCTCTGGTTATCGAAGGATGCTGCTGGAAACATTCGCCTTCAGCATCATAAACATGTGTTCCCATTTCTTGGGGTGCACCATAACACACGGATACGAATAATAAAGTCAATATAACTAACATGATGGCTAACTTAATTACAAATCCCAGAGTCGAGTTTAAAATTTACACATAAACACTGCCCGTCTGTTAATGAAAAACAAACATTTATACTGGTAAAATTTAAATACCATTTTACACCGCCTTCGAATAACATTTTATACCTTATAAAACAAACATATAATTTCGAGCATGCGAAATTTTAAATAAATATCAACACAATTAAATAGGTATACAGATACCTCCAAACTTACTATGTAATTTTGAGTAATCTTTCGACCCCGTGTTGTCGTGTGTGTGTGTGTATGTGTGTGCGTGCGTGTATGTGTTCTTTTTGTAAGATATATCAGATTTCTCAGAAATAATTAATTGGATGTGCGCTAGCGTTGAAATTTCATTCGAATGTCAACGTACATAAATGTACATACAAGAACAGGATAAAATAATTATACGTGGAAAAAAAAATTTCTGATAAATTGAATTAAGAATTCGACATCAGTCTTCCTGGTTATTTTTATCAACCCTCGGCAAATATTTGAGTATTATTCCGTTGTTTTTTTTTTTGTATGGTTACAAAATCATACCGTTAAAATTATATGTAAATCAAGATAATCGTAATTTTTCATTTTTTTTTCTTATAATTACTCGAAAATTTTTAAAATAAACCATTAGGTACACCTTAACGTAATGAAATGGATTTTTAATCATTTTTCAATTTTATAATACGGTAAAATCGATCAGATTAATCCACTAATTTTCAATAATTTATTCAAAACATGATCTACTCATCATCTTGCATTCGTATCTACACAGTAGGCTCTTAATTATTATGTTAATTCGAATTAAAAATGGGTACGAAATTAGAACGAAAAAAGGAACCAGAGAATAAGCTAATCGATATTCAAAAAATTGTCCATTTGAGACATTTATCAACTTTTAGAAATGCCATAAATTGATAAAAAAAAAACACCTCCGTTCAGAATGGTGAAATATGCCTTCCCCACAAAGGATACGGGTGGATCACAATGTTAAATATGCCCTCGAGTGATTTTAGGCTGATACTTAGTTGGTAGGTAAGTACTATCGAGAAACATTCCTTACCAATGTTTTAGCCCCGATTTTCCAAGTCATTTTTCACCTAATTTTACAATTTGTACACTACTTTCGACGGTTTATAACGAT
>FIZR01025005.1:0-13511 GCA_900060175.1 Ferrisia virgata | reverse complement strand
TATCAGCTAAAAAATAGAGAAATTGTTAGGTGGCGCAGAACATACATTATATATCAGAAAAATCTGGGAAAAATATAAGAAAATGTAGCTAAATGGATACAAGTTGGATACAAAAATTTAGAATTTTTGGAACTGTTTAAATGAAACGTTAAGTAAGAAATGATGTATATTTTCTTAAAAATTAGTAAAATAAACAATTTAAAAATATGGAAATTTTAGAATGATGAAAAATGAAGTAAAATTTGAGAAAAACCTGAGTGCGCCAGAACATACATTAGGTATCTACTGGTAAGCTTCGAATGTTGGTCGAGCGCAGCGAGCAGAGCCCGACGAACGAACGAACGAACGAACGAATTCGAACGGCGCGTCGAATTAAGGCGTCTGGCGAGGCGAAGACCGGCCGCAGGCGGAGGGCGAAACGAAGAAGAAAAAGCAATGACGCGATCGATAGTCTTGCCGCAAAGCGCCGGGGCAAAAGGGTTCGTATCGGTTGGATAGGGGTTGGTGGGTACGGAGAAAAGCGTAAAGTAGGCTTTTGTGCGCTTCTCTTTCATTTTTTCACCCTCTTGGCGTTGCGCTACGCTGTGCCGCCACCAGCGCCACCTACCGAGTAATACTATTACGCGGCCTTTATACTCGCGCCTGGGCTTGGTCTCTCCTATCTATCCTTTTCACTCAGTTTAGCTAGTGTACGCGTAGTACGTACGTACTTACGTACGCCGGTACGCCGTTGCCATCGTCATCGTCGTCCTCGTCCTTCTCCTCCACCGCCACCTCCACCTTCACCACCATCATCGCCACCACCACCACCGCCATAAACTATGTGATCTTTTTTGTCGGTCCGTTTCTCTACATCTGAATACTACGTATACAATATTCGTTCGTATATTCGCATAGTCGTCTTCATCTTCCAATTCTGTTTTGGTTGGTAAAGTACGTCGCCGGTATCTATGGTGTTTTGTATACGCGGCAGTTTGTCTCTTGTGTTTTCGCTTTCGCCACCGCCATCGTAGTCGAAAAGCATTCCATGAAAAACAAACCTACGTATTTTTTGTAATTTTCGCCTTTTCGCCGCCCATCAGTCTGGGTCGAGTGTTTGTGCGTGCTTGTGTATGTGTGTGTCGTTGGTCGCCGGTCCAAGTGCCGAAACCGTATCGATGTAGTGCAAATTCCGAAATCACCGCATAAATTCGCTGCATTTTAGCATCTTTCCTCGTCGATCGGATCCGTTCTCTAAAATAACAACAACAACAATAAGCGTAAAAATACACCATGGACGAATACGAGTACAGTTGTCATTGTTGTGGCAGCCACCGGATTCCATCGAGACATTATTATTCCGAAGAACGACATCGTATTCAGTCTACAACGTCAATGACCATCATGATCATGTTACGTTTAGCACCACGTAAATTCGCCGCTGTATCCAGTTAGAAGAAAACAAGCCCGCAATTTTAGTACCGTACAACGAATGAAAATTCGTTATCAGCAGCATTACTCGCTTTTATAATGGCCTACTACAAATCCAGAGGTCCGGGACCTCCTTACTGGATCGGACGTTTAGTTCGTTCCAAATGTCATCGTTATTATCATCGTCTACATCGTTGTTGTTATTTCGTCGTACATTTAATATTGCTCAGCGTGGTTGTTTTCACTTTTTTACCAGTAGTTTCTTCAGAAGCAAATAAATACTGTGAGTAGACCGCACGATAATAATACACTTACCTAACGTTTCTAAGTACAACATTATTTATCTATGTAGATCGACGCGGTACACGTGTTAGCCGAAAATCACTCTACTTGATTCGTTTTTGGGACTTTTGACCACGCATCAGCAGGTCGAAAATTATAATCTACAGATACCTCCTTACCTACAAACATATTCTAATTTACGATTTCAAACTCGTATTTTCGATCAAACAAAACAGAAATCTTAAACTGAAAATTGAAGCCAATTAACGTTGTAGAAAAGCTGCATCAAAGATATTCGTCGAAATAATTATGTGGTGGCATTCTTTACTTCGAATTCTAAGAGAAACTCAGACGATTGCGTTATGACGCTGGAGAATCTTGGGGGGTAGAGGAGAGAGTAATGTTTCTGGCCCCTGACATTTTTTAAAGACATTTTTAAAAATTTTCGCTTCATTTAAAAAAATTTAGCTAACTTATTTTTTGACCCCCTTAGCGATCAATATCAATATCTCTGTATTTCGAACGTTAGACTGGCAGTTCTATGTGATGAAGCAGGAAATGAATTTGGGCCAGAAACCATTTTTTGGTCGAAATCAGCTCTGTAGACCAACCACGTGAATGTACAAATAAGACTAATTCCTTGATTTTTTGACTTCAAATAAAAAATTAAAAAAACGATGGTTTTTCAGCTTGATTTTCGTGAAATATTATAATCATGATCTGCAGTGAGAGTAGGGGAGCGCAATCGGGCTAAACAATCGACAACACCAAAAGGCACTTCTCGGGGCCCCTACTAAATATGCATACAAAATTTCAGCTTCCTAGCTCAATTTGGAGGGGAGTTATGCGAGGAAGGAATTCAAAAAATGAGAGAGCCTGACCAAAAAGCCACATTTTTGGAGCTGTGAGGGAGTGCAAGGGGTCTGAAAAGTCGGTACCTCAAAACACACATCTAAGGCTCCGATTAAATGTTCGTGCCAAATTTTAACTTCCTCTCTCAATTTAGTGGGAAGATAGGAGAGGAACAGTCCGTTTTCAAGATCAAAAAGGAGGAAAACCCCCATATCTCTATTCCTAAGTGACCCTGGGAGGATGATTTTTATATAACTTATACAACTTTTGATTAAATGTCGATTGACTCAAAAAAAAACTTTTTTTGAAATTTTTATCTCAGCAGCACCCTCCCCCCCCCGATTAGGGCAGAACTGAATTTTGATCCGAAACCATCATTACCTCCCTCTCAATATCAAATGACACGCCAATCAAAGCATATTCCCCGAATTTTATCGATTTCGGTCAGATTGATCGGAACAAATATCTTTCAAATTTCGAGGGAAACAAATAAAATAAAAATAAACATCTGGCATGGCCGAAAACGGTGCTAATGGTTTTCTAGGGCCCAAAACGGATTTTTTTGATACACAAGACGTAGAATATCAGGCTAAAAAGCATCGCAACGCGTGCTTTTGAGCTTGATTTATATTTCTTTGAGTTACCCACTTGAACGTTGGAGGTTGATTTCTGCAAAAATAATTGGCTTCTCCCCCCCCCCACCTTCAAGGAGCATCCAAAAACCTTAACACGTTTCAGGCAGGTAACTCAATTTTACTGGAAGATATGCGTGGAACAAACTTAAAAAACAGCAAAAACCACTAAAAAAACTACTTTTTTAGGGATTGTCAAAGGGTGCAATTTAGCAAAGAAATTCAAACGATCAAACACGGATATGTAAGTTTCGTATCATCGTTCAAACTGACCTTCGAAATGTCAAAAATTTGAAAAATTTTTGGAACAAGGGAGTCAGATTGAGGAAGTGAGTTAAAATTGGATGTCAACGGTGTCGAGTTAGTAAAAATCGATATGCTACACGCTGTTTTAATCATTTCTGAATATTTTTCAACTTTATGGTGACTGGAGGGTCACTTAAAGAGACAAATCCAAAAAATTGGTGAATTTTCAAGTTCAGCGACCCTGAATTAGAAACCATCAATGTGTCAATTCTTTAAATAATTTTTTTTTTATTTTAAATATCTGTTGAGATAGCTGTTGTATGCGTTTAGAGGGGATCTGATCAAAAAAATAAGGCGATAATGAAACTCAGCATCTTCGAATCACCAGAAATCGATACTTCACTTTACTTTTTCTATTTTTTTGAATTTTGCCCAAAAGCAAAACCACCATGTCCCCGGGAGTGTTAAAAGCTACTTTGAAAATTGATTAGTTAAAATGAATATCAAAAGGTCTATCCGTGGTAATTTTTCCAGATTTTTTAATGGTAGCTTTAAACCTGCATACTCGTTATGAAGAGTTGTGCTTTCATCTCAAAAGTTCAATTTTGAGCTTTCAAAATTTTGAACATCAATTTAGACAGTCTTTTGGATTACCTACAAAACAACGCCAACAGATTCATCCTAAGCATAGCCAATTTTGAAGTATGAGCTTTCAAAATTGAGTTGTTTAACAAAAAATCATGATTGTTCGATAATTGTCCACTCTCCCCTCCCCCTCCATATTGAGATCGAAATTACAATAATTTTTGGACTAAATCTCTGAAAAAAAATCTGAGTGAAATCAAAAGACATAAGTGACTTTTCGGGTCGTTTTGACACGAAATGACCCAGTAATAAATCTAATCGCGAACAAACGGTTCCAAATAACCATATCAAGATGAAAATATCACAGAAACGGTTACACAACTGAAACAAGGAACTTGATACATGAAAATAATGGATCAGTAACAGAAAGTAATAACTGAAACATGAAGAACAATAATAAAAAACTATAACCTACAATGAAATGCAGATTTTGCAATGTAACAGAACAATAACCAAAAAATTTTGTTGCAATAAAACATAAATATTTTACACCCTGAAAACTAATCTTATGGTTAACTGGTTTCATGTCACAATGTGACGAGAGAATTAGTCTAAAAATCAGTAATTCTTTCATCCTTTCAAGTAGTCTTCATTGACTTGGGAAGCTGAATACGAGTACGTTGATCAAGTGGGTGTCTGGGGATACGTTTTTTCAGAACTTGTACAGCCTTTCAAAAATGAATAAACCAAACAAGTATAAGTACATTCTGTCTAATTGACGAATTGACTGATCCGTCGTGCAAAAGGTGTCAGTTTGGTGTCATGTGACGCAACATTTTCAAGTCAGTACACATTAGATCCCCTTACAAAAAATTTTACCCAATCAGAATAATGATTTCGCTGCCCACTTCAATAGGTATTGCAGTTCAGTTACTGCATAAATTTTGAATCAGAATACGCCATCAATATTCTACGGCATAAAAATGATATACTTTTGGTGAATTTTTAAGTTTCAGGTGACACTTAAACGGCACATTCCTGGCGAACTTCTAACACACTGACACAGATGTGTTATAAGTTTGGCATTTTTGTTGGCATTTTAATGATGTATAAATGACATACTTCTGACACTTGTAAAATTATAATCCATTGGCATAAATCTGACATGAAGTTGACGTTTCTGATGACACGTTTGCGACACACGAATGGCATATTTCTGACTCATATTATGTAGCGCTATTGTCGCACAAATGTGTTGTATGATTAGCGCTTTTGTTGGTACTTTAATGACATATAAATGGCAGACTTTCATTTTGTGACTTGGTTGTGACATATTATTGACAATGTTATAACACTTTTTTGACACAATTGTAATTTGCCAGTGATCTAATGCCATATGAATGACATCTGACATACTTCTAACTTGATTACGACACTAATACAACTTAGTAGTGGGACGTTTCTGGCAACATTATGACAATATTCTGACACAGTTGTGGCATGCTTCTGGCACCATTCTGACACAATTTTGACATATTTCTGACGCAGTTGTGATAATTTTTTGACACATTTCTAGAATCTTTTTTAGAGTTGTGCCAAAAATATGTCACAATTGCGTCAGAAATGTGCGAAAGTAAAGTCAAAATAGTGTCAGAATGGTGTAAGAAGCGTGCCGCAACTATGTTAGGATGGTGTTGTAATGTTGTCAGAAAGGTGCCATTACTAAGTTATGTAAGTGTTATATCCAAGTCAAAAGCATGTCAGATATCAATTAATATTTTAATATATAGAAATTCAATGGTACAGAAAATAAAATATGTCAAAAACAAGTCATTTTTGCGACATAATGCGTTTTCTTTTGCATCAGCATTACCACTTCAAAAACATGTCACTATGGTATCAAATATATGTCTTTAATATGTCACAGTAAAGTGGTAGTCATGCCATAAGGAAGTCATTTCAGAGTCATCTTGGTGCTAAAATTGCACCATTTCAGTGTCACTGTCATGAGTTTTGCAAATATTTAGTGATCTCTGATTGGCTGAAGCGTTGCCAGAAGTGTGCCATTTTTGCAGCCAGAAGTCTCATGTCAGAACTGTGTCATCTGCCAATACATCTCCCTGACACCACTTGCACGATGGGAAAGTACACAGCTGGAATTTGGTATGTTGATCAAGGAGTTCAGAAAGCTGCTTGGTGTAGTCTCACTTTCGCTAAGTAAGACAGTTTTCTGTCAATAATGAAACTTTGTATGTAGATGTGTGCCAAGTATGAAGATTGAACTGTTGGTAAGGTATTGACTCATAGCCTCAAAAGTAACCAATTCGTTGAGAAAATATATCCCGTTTGCACAATTTCGAGCAACTTCCACCTCTTCGTTTATTCTGCTTCTTGCGTAAAGTAATACATTTCGATCTATGCAGTTTCCATCATCATCCTAGTCACTATCATCAAGATAGATGTAGAGTTGTACTACAGAAATGATATTTTTATCAAAATTATATCGTGTGTTTTCATCTCTTACTACCGAATTCATAAATCATTGTCAACATAAAGACAGATATCTATAGTCTATTAGCTATCCACTTACGAGCATGAAATCCATACTGTCCTTATGATAGACGTTTTAAATACATTACGTACTCTCGTATATGGTATGTATTTCATTTAGCACAGCTAAATATAAATTGTATGCGATGTAGAAAGCCTTGACAAAACACCTTAGCGTAAAGGGAACGTCATATATCAAAATACGATCGTCGAAGTAGAATGAGAAGGAAACGAGTGACGACGAAACCGCAGCTTTCGCCCCACGTCATCCATATAACTGGTAGGTATACCTACCTAGAACCCATCTAAGTAGTAGGTAAGGTATTTTCATTACACAACGAACACAGAGCAGGAAATAGTAGCTAAAGCGCAAAACTCCAGAGCCTGGTTGAAGTTAACTTCATAAAGTCCCACGTTCGTTTCCCGTCAAACTTTCAACTATACTAAAACAGATAATGATTAACTATCCAATTAAAAGCATGAAAATATCGAGCCGCTCGTAAGGAAAACTTTATAGTCAACTTGAATTACCCAAAGGTAAATAAACCGCCTTTTAGTGCGTGTTTAGTTTTGCTGCGCTCTTTCATTACAGTACCCGAAACTCTTGCCAGAACACAACTGATACGAAAGCACTGCCGTCGGTGTAAAAAATCCCGTCGGTATCAAATTTCATTTTCATTTCATCTTCATCCTTGTGACCCTCGCCAGTCGTAATTTTCCAACTTTCAGGATTAACTCTGCAGTCGGGTATGGTGTATACTTTTTAATGATTATTATTATTTTTTCTCTCGTTTCAAGTTCGTTGAGTTGGTACCCTCTACCTACATACCCAACAACCTACAGAATATTTATGATGGCTACGATAACAAATCTCTGGTCTGAGCTTGGTTAACTTCGAGACTACGTTTTTGTAGACCCAATTATAAAGCATTTTTTTTCCTTTGCTCCTGTTCCCTTTCGACGAAAGATAATACGTGCTAAGGTATCCCATAAAAATGACCAACGAAATATATATCCACCTTACATACAGGCACTACATATATATTTCTGCGAAAATGTTTTCTCAGATTTTTTTTCTTCTTTTAAATTCAATTTCCCTTTCTTTTTTTTCCGTGCCAATTTTTGTTTTTAATAATAATTTATAAATCACCCGTACAGTGTCTTCTATTTTCAACTTTTTTTTTTCTTCTTCGCCAACATAACACTTCAACGTAGGCAAGTATCTATATATTCATGAAAAATGGGGAGCACAGTAGTGCACCCTGTTTTTACAATTCAGTTTACACCCCTTACATGTTATATGTACTATATCACCAGGAGGCAATATGAACACACAATACGAATCGACTCGCGAATTAAAAAGAAGAAAGAAAGAGGGGATTTTTTTTTTATTTATTTGGCTGACTGGATATCGTGAAACGAAAGAATGCTCTGTTATACACCTTCGATGAAAGATCTATTTTTTGCGTGTTACAACACATACGCAACAACCCATATTTTCAATGGTAAGTATTGTCGTTATAAAACTTATTAGGTACAATGGCCGAGATTTTTCGATACTAATTTTCAAATCTAGATTCGAGCTAAAGCATATCATTACAATTTACAATTTATATAATCAAAGCACCTTGATCGCCGAATCAAGCATTCCTTCTCTATTTACCCAATATGAACTGTACGGTTCGGAAATTTTTACATTGAGAATTCAATTTTCCATTCAAGACGAATTTTTAAAATTTGGAAAGTAAGGATGACCAAGGGTTACTTATTCATTGTTTAGTAATGACAGATAGAATGTTCTGTAATAGTATCTCATATGTCAGATAGTTTGAAAGTTGAAATGGATCCAGTCTCAGGAATGGAAAGTGTATACAGGGTGTTTCGTCTCAGTCAGAAGCCCCAACCTTGTTAGGTATGCACTTGTAAATTTCTCACACATGTATAGTTTTTGGCCAAAGGGACTGTATATTGAAATGGGACACTCTGTGTAAGAAAAAAAAAAAAATATATATATATATATATATGTTACTGGTGAAACCCAAATTCCAGATAAATGCGAATATCCTAGGACATGCAAGAACCTCCTAAGAGCTGTAGGATGTTCTAGTTCATCCCAGCACAACCAGTTTTGCGAATATCCTAGGACAAGCAAGAACCTCTTCAGAGCTGTAGGATGTTCTAGTTCATCCCAGCACAACCATTTTGCCAGAGAATGTTTTAAGAATAACTAGTTTATCCTGACAAAATTTCTCCAAACTGGTTTGGCCTGCGCGAATTTTAGAAAAAACTAGTTTAACCCAGTAAAGATATTGCAGGATAAACTGGCTTTCTCCGCAATGCCTTTATTAGATAAAATCAGGTTGTCCTATTCACCATCGGGTGTACTGAACATGGTTTTTCCTAAAATATCCATAGGCTAAACCAGTTTGGACGAATTTTGTTAGGATAAGTTAGTTATTCCTGAAACATTTTTCGACAAAACTGGTTAGTCCTAGGACGAACCAGAACAAACGAAGGCCTTTAGGGTGTTCTAGTTTGGCTTAGGAAATTCGTGTTTAGCCGGAATCCGGATTTGGCCCGCAACATATACATAATCCTTCCAGAAATTCATACTGATCACTTAACTCAGCTCGTCACTTACACGAAATAGTGACTTATGGTTAAATTTGCTCGGTGTAATAGGTTCATAGGCTAACTGAGATTGAAAATACACAAATTTGAGTTTGTAATTTAACGCATACATTCAAAAAATCGCAGCTCAAAGTGAAGCTACAAAAAATATAATTCCAGAGACTTTTTCACTCAAAAACTATACCATCGTTGTTGATAAGATGATAACACGCTGCATATATCTACTACTCATCTTACTCGCATATGTGGGCCGCAATGGTACACGTAACATCGTCGTCGTCTTCTTCGTGAAAAGCAAACGTATCTTTTTTTCATCCCCTTTTTAAATCGAAACGAAAAGAATAATGTAACGAGTTCAACCAATCGTAAATTTCTCTCAATCTCATCTTGTGCTACGTCATTTGCAGCAGCACTTGCGGTAATCACTAGTTGAACGCTTACTCCCTAGCGATCCCATTAAATAAGAAGAAAAAAATCATTGACGTCACAAACATGGCCGCCAGGCACCTTTTTAGTTTTTCGTATACGTTTCTCTATAATAAAAACTAACGCTAACGTTGTACGTTGGTCGAATTAAAATTCTACTCGTAACGTAGGCCACGTAAAAATCATCTTCTTTTTTCGCTCGAAAACGAAAACTAAAAAGAGAGGAAAGACACGGGCTACAATCTCATCTTCTTAAATTTACAATTAGTTTAATAATTTTCTTTGCCCTGCTCGACTCGCATACATCTTTTGTTTCGCATTCTTATTCGCATCTCGGTGAAATAATTCGATTCCCAAAGATATAGTGCGCTACGTAGGAAGTTGGGAACGCGTTTTCGTAATTAAAAAACCTACCTAGTCGGCGAGCTAGCTCTTAATTTTTTACATAAGAATTATCATTATTTTGCTAAAAGGGACCGACCAAATTAACTCATTCGAGTTAGTGAAAGAGAGAGAGAAAAAAACACAAAAACAAAAGCTATTATTCCTCGCTCATTCGCCTGCTCTTTTTCTGTAGTACCGTGTATGGGTTCCTCTTTTTTTTTCTTCTTCTTTTTAAACTAGCATTCGGGATTTATTTCGTGTTCAACATTTTTTAATTGTATCGTATCGTACGATCCTTATATTTCTCGCAATTGCCTTTTTTTTGGGGGATGGTTTTTTCCTTATTCTTATCTCGTTACTTCCATTTAGACATTTTTTTCCTTCCAATGTTCATCTTATGTGTGAGTATTTGGAAGGGGAAAGTGGAAGAAATACGTAATGTACTCGAATTACAATATGATTTAAGAAGAAGAAAAAAACCTCGAATAGTGAGAGAACTCTTCTTTTAGGTTCATAAGTTGAGCATAACTGCGTGTGCATATTTATTACAGTATTTTTTTTAAAACTTATATTAGAATATTCTAAAGTATTACTCATTTTACTTTCATGATATAAATTAATTCTTCTATCAAAAAGAGAATTTTCTAAATTCAAACTTGCACGATATTCAAATATTTACACGGTTGAAAATTTTTCTCATCAAATCTTTTTTATGACATTTCAAAAATTTTTATTGAAGATATCGTTTTACCCCCCCCCCCCCTCCATCCCACCCCCGCTCAAAACTGTACACGGCAAGCGTTATTTAAATGATCTAAATTCATACAAATCATAGTAAAGAAAAAACAGTTCACAAATAAAAACACGAAAAGACCCAATAAAAGGTAGATAAGTTTAGTGGTATCCATTTTTGGCAAAAATAACTCTTGACAGCCCATACTTTTCAATATCAGATAGTCGGATAAAGAAAATACATTGATATTTGATCTCAGCGGTGTGAAATTAGTAGAAATTGATATGCTTCACACTATTCCAATGTTTCCTCATAATTTTTCCATTTTTACGGTAGATAGATGGAAGGGAAATGGAAGCGGGGGACGTACCCAGAAAAATAAGCGAATACTGAAACTCAGCGGCCTCAAATTAGTAAGAATCGATATGTTAATTCATTTTCTCCATTTTTAGGCATTAAAAATTGAGTTCTTTCATTTACACTGAACTTAATACCCAAATCATTAAAAATCTAGAAAATTTTGTAATGAGAGACTTCAAAATTCAAAACACAAACTCTGAGAAATTTCACTTTTTATGACTTAAAAATACCATTTTTTTAATATTTCGCCTTTGCTGCGCTCAAAAATTTAAGTCCAGCCCCCCCCCCCGCACAACATTCTAGGTACACACCTGATTTCAGAGGGATTATACATCTGTCAGCTTTGATTAAAGCATTAGGTGTTACGTATTGTGGTGCGAGGGGGTAAGTTGTACAATCCTAAATTAAGATTGTCTTAATATTGCTGATAAACTTGCTGCACTTCGCACAAGAACTTGATGATTGGAGTCCGCTAAAAAAAATATTTAATCGAGGCCTTAGATAGGCCTTTTGATGGATTCGATTTTTAGCCCCTTCGCTCCTTCTCACAATTTAACCTCTAAGTTGAAATTAAGTGTACGCACAGCACTTTAGAGGGAGGAGGGTTCAACTGATCACCTCAATATCTTACTGTATCTCCACCATTTGGGGAAGAAAAATATTTCAGAGCGCTCCTGTCAGGAATGAACAATTCTCATATCTCCTTTAATTTATAAAAGTGGGGCTTGGTGCTTTCTTTTTAGGTATGCCGATCACTTACATCTTGTATCAAATATCTACTTATATTTTCTTGGATTCAAAAGTTAATTACGTTAAAAGTCTTCTTGTTCGTTCGAAATTCACAATTTCGTAAATACTTTTGGTGGGCAAATGCTTAATTTAGTGAGCCTCGGAAGATTTGAAAGTAATTATGCCTTGCAAGATTACATTTCATGTACTGGTTGACCAAAAAGTAGTTGTTATGAAAATTTAAAAGATTTATTCAAAAAATGCAAACGACATGAAAAAATTTCTGATCACAGTTGACGTTGGAACTGACCCCCTTCCTAACATAAGACATGCATCTATTCTCTTTGCCATATTTCGAAGTACATTTTCACACTTGGTTTGCTCGCGTTCTTTAAGGGTATCGTTATTAAAAATGCTACCAGCGCTACTTATTTTTTTTATGATATGGGTTCGACAAGTAATAGACCAACGATGACGCCAAACTTTAAATTTTTTGGAAAAATTAATCAGTTCTTCTTATCGGTCACTCGAAATTTTGCATGAAGAAAGGAAGGGATGATGATTTCTGATTGCTCATTTTCTCAAATCACCGCATGGCTCTTTTTTGATCGTTGTCGATTCTCTTGTAAATACTAAGCATCTAGTTTTATAATCACTACGCCATTTGGGGTAACAGGTTCACTTGCGCAGTGATATTGTATTATTGTATCAACTCTGCACACGTGAACATTGGATTTGACTTGTTCTTCACCCTATTCCCTTCCCTTCCATCAACCTGTTTCACTTACTTGTATGCGCAGAAGTATAAACATTACCACTACAACATTGCTAACATGTAAATGGCCTCTAAATACGTTACTATAACATAACAAAGACTTACGCGAGCATTCTACTCGTTAAATCATCCCCTACCATTTGATCAGTACAAATATACAACACCGTAGTGTAAATACGTGTAACATGATACTACCACTTCGTCGACTTCCAAGCATAATTCCGTTTGTCCAAAATGTTGCAAAAGCGTTATGTGTTGATAGGAGGGTGGGTAGAATCACTAACACAAAGACAACATTCGTGTTACTACGGCACTAAAATTTCCTTGGCTTCGAAAACACGAGCTGTGAAAAGGTGGTTGAACGGGTTTTGATTTTTTACAATAGAGAGATACAGAAATAATCGATTTTTGGGGTCATGTTGACGGATATTGTGCGAAATAGGGGGCGGAGGAGTGATCTGATTGAAATTTTGCATATAAGTTAAAATACTCCCGATACTTGAGGGTACAAATTTTATCTGAAAAATTTTTCGGTACAGGCCATACTTGAGGAGATAGGGGTGTTTCTCAGAAAGGTGGCTGGATTCTGGAGGGAGATGTCGTCAAAAAAATTGGCACCTAAACTAATTTGGTTCTTTGGATGTCCTAAAATAGGAATTAATCATGAAATTGCTTTCAAAATTCAGATCGCACGGATTCGCCTTTTCGACTATAACTATACATACTCTTACTCGTATACGTATGGGAGAGAAGTGACGAATTTTATCAACTAAAAAAAAATTAAATCTGAAGTATAAGAGATGACAACAATCAATCAATCAATCAATCAATCAATAAGCTTTATTTTTTTTCAAGTGTACATATCTACTTAAATATAGTACACTCGTGGCCCTAGAAACGGGCAAAAGCCTCCCCC
>FIZR01025003.1:0-16766 GCA_900060175.1 Ferrisia virgata | reverse complement strand
AAGAGGAAATAACCAGCTATAAATGAATGAAAGGTACAGGAGATAAAAAGTAATGGAGCGCTAGTATAGCTACGAGAAAATGTACAAATGTACCAGCACAGCTAAGCAATGACATCATACATAAGAGCCAGATCCTGCCTTCACGTGAAGCTAACACAAGAACACCACACAGTACAGAGATAAGAAAAGTCCTATTTCAAAAGTAAACAAACTTTCTCATTGGTTGCTACACTAGCGCTCCAAGTTTAGTGCCTGGTGGGAATGTAAATGTTGACTATATCAATGTACCAAATGATATGATTTTCTCAAAATAAATCCTATACCTATTTTAAATTCTACACAAAATAAATAAATAAATAATAATTTTTATGAATTTTAAAGCCAACAACGATACCTGCATGTTCCTACTCATATATAAAGTAGTACCTACTATTTTTTACATTAGCCTTATAAATATATACTATAAATTAATTGTAGCATCTTGAGCTCATATGAACAAAACCTTTATTTTACCAGTCTAATGCGCTAAGTTTATATACCGTGGGAAAAATAATGAAATGCTAAAACCGTGGATCAAAGCTTCAAAACGCATTTACTTAGACATTTACTCACCATCTATAAAATATCCATCAATATAGGTCATTCCATCGGTATAGAAAACAATTCATGTTCCATTTATTAATGCGATAAAAATTTTAAATATTTAAATTTAGGTACCTAATACATATGTTACCTATAATATATAGATCTAACTAGGTATGTTTAAATTATTGTGGCGTCAAATTAAATACACATTAAAAATACCCAAAGCTCCACAATAATTCTTAATGTAACACGCCAAAATTTAGTATCAAAATGTTTTAATTCTAAAATAAAGACAATTACACATAACATGATTCGCAATTATAGCGTCCTGCATGAATGAAAGCCATAAGCAGAACTTTATTCGCAGCATTAATCAGCAGTTTGTAAGACTTTTACGCAGGTAATGTATCTTATTTCTTCAAACTGCTTGTTTTTCTTAGCGCAGTTATATATCAAGTTTTAGAAATGAAACCAAAGGCTAAACTGGTTCTCACCAATATACATAGCTTAACATAATTATACTAAATTTAAATACACTTAGGTATTTAATGATCGATGGTCGTTATTTTATATACTGATGATTTGAACACTTTGAAGCATGTAGCTACATATACTTAATTTACATAGCTCACCTATTGGCATTTCGGCACAAAATATATAAAATTACGATTAATTGCTCACTTGATCTTAGCTCAACTGATTTAAGTAGCTATATACCAAATTCTAAATTTCCAAGCTCAATTTGATGGGTGATAGGGGAGGAACAGCCCCTTTTCAAGGTCAAACCCTCATATCTTCTCCTCCTAATTGACATAAGAGGTTTATTTTCGAATATGTTATATAACTCAGGATCCTCTATCAATTGGCTCAAAAAGTAATAATATTTGCATTTTTTGGCTCCTCAGCACCCTCCCTCCTTCCTCCAAATTTGGACATATCTGAATTTTGACCCAAAGTCATCCCCACTCAAATATATCTAATCCACCGCCACAATGAGCCGATTGACCAAATTGGAACGATTTTAGTCTGTGGCGAGAGGGGGAGAATAAATAAAAATAAATATCTGACGTGGCTAAAGATGGTCGTAATGGTCTTCTAATTCTCCAAAACGGATTTTATTGATGTTGTCCCCCTCCCCGTCCATCATAGGTCGATAGACTGTAAAAGCCTGGTTTTCATTGCCAATCTGACATAGAAAATTAGGCTAAAAATGCGATTTGTTGCGATTTGCTGCGTTGAAACGCAAGCCAGTGAATTATGCGTTTATGAGCAAATCTCACGCCTAATGGTCTTTTAAGACCCTAAAACGAATTTTGTCTTTCTTATCCACCTTAGGTCAATAGACCACACTAGCCCAATATACCATGGAAAATCAGGGTAAAAATGTACAAAAATTTGGCCAAAAGCGATAAAAATCCATCCTGAGTGACCTCAAAGCCAAGCTGCCGACGTGCCCTGACCAATCAGACTTTCCCCTCATTGCGAATGAGTTCGTCCAACTCAGTGGTGATCTTCAAACCTCATAGAGTCATTTAAACACATATTTGAAAATTTTATTGATTATCTGAAGAGCTAAGATCAAGTAAACATGAGCATCTAATTTAAATCTACAAGAAGATTACCACATCATTATTCTTTTTTTAAGAAGGAATAAGTACCTAGAGTTTCAACATTTGTAACTTATTCTACATTCAGATCGGAGGGATTTCTTATGCTACATTGTCTAAGCATTCCCAACTTGGGACAGCCTTTAGGAAACCCCTTCACCTTGCACTATTTCATAGCTGTAATCATAGACGTTTAGGTTCACTTAGTGATCCATGTCTTTTTGTCCATTGCATATGTAGAAAATTTTGCAAAAATTTAACGCTGAGTTCGGATTGTCAGTAAAATTTGATAAATTAAGGGTTCAAACTGCCACAGAAACCATAAAGCCCATTGAAAAAGAGAAAAGGGATTAATAAATGTATCAATTTTCTAAATTGTATCCAACTTATGCTCGAAAATATTTCAAAAGACTGCTGTAAAACTTCTCCTTCTTCTTCCTCTCTGTTTATTTCCAGAAAATATATTTTTTCTTTACTTTTCTACTCACAATCACTATAATAACTGCATAGTATAGACATACAGAATTTAAGTTTGTAAAATTCATCGTTGTAATTTTTCATAGCATGCTTTTTCAAAAAAATCTTTCCTCTCTAATTCTTTCATTTGTACGACCGACACTTTACCAAATTAATCTTTAATGTGCCTTCGCTATATTTTAAATGCAGACAAACCTTTGTACCTTAAATACTTGAAATAGGCAACCTACCTTACACCAACGTGATATAAGTTGCCTTGTTTGTGGTATGAAAGAGGTTTGACAAGACTAACACATACAAATGATTTGGGTTGCAGCATCCTCATATAGAAGGCAGAAAATTCCAACTGCGATTAAAACACGTCGTATAATTTGGTCTAATTCATTTCTCACGCTAAGCAATTCTATTAGGGAACATGTTCTTGTGTTGTTTTAGTTCCTACATTGCAAGATGAAAGGTGATGAACTATGGTGAATGTCAACGGCATACTTCTCACGTATGCCTACAACTTGTCACTAGCTTGAAACAATATGCACCCTTGGAAATTGGAATGAGATGGTAATCTTCTTTTAATGAATCTTATAGCAGCCAAGAGATTTAGGTAATTTTACACACAAAAGGTTTCACTTGAATAAAAAAGAAGGAATGATTATGAGAAATTATCGTATTTTTGCCGTATCTGAGAATCACTCTTCTACCAGTACTAAAAGTCAATCCGTTAGTCTGATTTTCTCTCAGTATTATTTAACTTTGAAATTTCAATTTTCACGATCAACGTTAAGCCGACAGCAGTAGATGGCGATAGATTTTCAACTCGATTACCTAAATCTCTTTTAAATTAATGTAAATAAATTCTATTTTTTTTGTTTTTTTTTTTTTTGAATATGTAATAGAAACGACGCTCATTATCTATTGGCAATTCTAGGCATACCTATATCTACTATATATGTATTATTATAAACAATAAAAGAAAAACGTTGGATAAAGTGTTAAAGAAATTGCTATAAAAAAGAAATTTTCATAAATTCATAAGTGAAGTGCTACACACCAGATACTTTTATACAAAGTTTTGGCCGTTTTTCTTTTATTGATCGCAATTTACATCGTAATATACCTCGTTGTATAGCTAGGTTGTTAAAAAATTCAATAATCTATAGCGCGTAGCCAAAAAGTTTAATAAAAACGAGCATTATTTGGTCAGTTACTACTCACAAGGCGATTGAAGACTACTTAAATAGTACTATCTCCTACCTCTACTTGTCCCTGAGACTAAACCAATCAGTTCATCACCATTACACAGATTGAATTCATTTTTTATTACGTAATTGTAATCAAAGTAAACAGCATAATAAAAACAAAACAATGTGTAAAATATGTCGTTAAACCAAAAGTGATTTGACAAGTTTATATTACATAGTTTATCGATTTTATATTAATATCGAAGCGTTAAAAAAAAAGTAGGTAATGAAAGAAGTTCAAATTATGATAGTCGTTAGCTCGTATTTTTTTTTTTATGGGTAAAAAATATCGCTCATGTTTGGAAATTATTACTATTCGATGAAATGCGACAATCTACCTAAATGATATCTAAATTTTAGAACCTATCCTACGTATGAATTTTTCTATTTATTTCGAATAGCATCATGATTTAAAATTCTGAAATTACGTACTGGCTTGTTTAGTAAAATTTCAAGTTTCGAGATATTTTAACGAGAATGAAAATTGTAGCATGTCCTAATGAAAGAAGTAAGTACTTTGCAATGATTTTGTAGACGTACCTGTTTTTAAAAATCAGTGCAGAAGTATAATTGTAAAGGGCAGATGCATATTATTCATTAGATAAGTAGGTATCTAAGTTAACTAAAACATTTAATAGGAGTATTAAACTAAGTTCTTGATAGTTACATAATTGATGATAAATTGAAAATAAAATCAATACCTATTCTGGTACAGTGTTTCTTACTTTATAATCAGTATGTTTTCCTATCTCTGTTTAGATGGAACTTCGTGTCAGATAAGTTTTTTTTTTTTTTAAATATCGCAGGGGCAAGTAAAGTAAATTTTTTTGTTTTCTTTCATTCTGAAGTGTTACGTGAATTTTGCAGGATTAAGGAACTGAATTTTTTTTCTATTGAAATGAATAGCACCTAAATTAGAATTGCGACAAAATTTTGTTCTGTTTATTTTTGGCCTAACATGAAAATTGCAGGAGTGACAAGCACATTTCATATTAATAAAAACCATTCTTTGATCTTATTGGGAATGATCAGACAATCTGCATAAATGTTTGCCCATCATTTAATACTCCAGGAGCCTACAAACGCTCAGTATTTTTTGCCCTGCATGGAGCTTGTTTTCACTTGGCAGTGTTGCCACCTTAAAAAAATTACCCTTTAGTAACTTCATTATTTTATATTTTCAAAAAAATTATCCTTGGGTTGGGTAAAAATCGTAGAAATGAGTATAAATAGTCCCAAACGAACTAGTTATCCATCTCAAACTTTGAAAGGACTGTGATAAAAAAAAAAATTAAAATTTTAAGATAAATACGTTTTGTGATTCAGTATTCTTGCGTAATTTTTCAAGACGAACAGATATGCATGCATGAAAGTTTCACAAACACTACCTGATGAATTTTATTCCACCCTTTCTAAATAAAAATTGATAAATACCTATTTTATATTTGCTACCAAAAACCATACAGTTCCTTCAATTTTGAAGAAAGGCAATTCAGAGGAAATTTTGTTCGCCTTGAAGGGTTATGCAAGAATCTTTAATCACAAAAAATATATCTTCAAATTTTATAGCAAAGCGATGCTTTTTTACTACTCAGTAGCAAGGGAGGGGGAGAGGGTTCAATGAGACTGAAAAGTCGAGACTTTCAAAAGGCAAATCTAGAAACCCTACTACATTTACTTACCAAATTTCAACTACCTACCTTAATTTGGAGAAGAGTTATATGAGGAACAGACTCAAAAAATAATAAAAACCAATCAAACAACTACATTTTTGGGGCTGTGAGGATGTGCAATGACGCTGAAAAGTTGAGACCCACAGAAGGCATACCTACCTAGGGCTCCTACTAAATTTTCATACAAAATTTAAACTTCCTTGCTCAAGTTGGAGGGAAGTTATGCAAGGAGCAAACTCAAAAATTAAGAAAAATCGACCAAAAAACTACATTTTTCAGACTGTGAAAGAGTATAATGAGGCTAAAAAGTCGAAGCCAATGAAAGGCATATCTAGGCCCTCTACTAAATTTAAATACCTAATTTCAATTCCCTAGTTCAATTTGGAGGGAAGTTATGCCAGGAACAAATCTAAAATATAAGAAAACGTTCCCAAAAAATCCCTATGAGGAGGTGCAGTGAGGCTGGAACAGTAAAAACCCCCAAAAAGGACATCTACAGTTACTACCACGTCCGCATACGAAATTTCAATTTCCTAGCTTAATTTGGTGGGGAGATAGGGGAGGAAAGCCCCGTTTTCAAAGTCAAAAAGGGGGTAAACCCTCATATCTCCCCCCTTAATTAGCATACAAAGTTGATTTTTGGATGTTATACAACTTTAGATTGTCTATCGAACAGTTTGGAAAATTTTTTTTTACAATTTTGGCCCTTTGGTACCCTCTTCTCCTAATTTGGACATGACTTAATTTTGACCCAAGGTCATCCCTACTCATATACCTATACTTAATATGCTGTCGACCTGAGTCTATTAACCGAATTAAAGCGATTTTGGTCAGTATCGAGCAAATTAGATGATTTTAGGCTTTTGGGGGAGAAAAAATAAATGAAAAAAAAATAAAAATAAAAATCTGTCAACGCTGAAATAGCCTTAATTGTCTTCTAGGGCCCCAAAACGGATTTTGTTAATATTTCGCCCTCATCCTCCGTAGGTTAATAGATCATAATAGCCTGCAGATCATTTGCAATATGACGAAATATCGGGATAAAAATATTTCCACCAATTATTGATTTTTTAAATCCCAACCCGTTCAAATTTTTAGTTAGGCAACTTATTCATATAACCATTTTTCACTCATTTCATCGATTTCTACTTTCCAGCCAACCTGTAGTGCTATATTTGTTTGAAAATATTAAAAATTAAATTAAGTTTAGTATCACATTTTTAATGTTGACAACACTGCTATGCAAAAACTTGCTCCGTCCGGGCACAAAAAATGCTCCGTATGTAGGCTCCAGGAGTACTAAAATTTACTGCGAGATCCTTCAATTTCTGTAGTAGACAAAACATGTATAGAACAAAATTTATTCTACTTTCAATGTACTATTCATTTTCAATATTACTTTTTCCAGTGAAAGTTTTTTTAATTGAATGTACATCAGTAGCCTCTTCAATTCTTCAATAAGACAAAACATGAACAAGACAAAATTTGCTCAGTTTTGCAAATTCCATTTATCGATTTGATTATAATTTTTTAAAAACATATTTGTCCCTTTAATTATCAAGATAGGCAATTTATTCGTATGACGTGTTTTTTTGATGGAACCCGGTTACACCATATTTCGGGTTTAACAAACCATTTATCAGACTTCCGAAAAAAAGGGATCCGGTTTAAGCATAATTCAACATTTAGAAAATCTAAAAATAATTGCAATATGTTGACACCACTGCTCCTCTTCCTAAGGGTAGAACCGAGGGAAGCGAGGCATTTTCCATTTTCATGCAAATAAGTTAGTTTCTCGTATTTGTAAATCGAAAACCCTTTAAAAATTTGAAAACAAATAAAAATAAAATTTTGCATTTTCAACCCCTGCGATGTAAAAAAATACAACTTATTCGTCGTAAAATTCCAGCTTGAATTAATATTACAATAACGTGTACGAAGTGATTGAATTGAAATTAAAAAATAAAGAAAAATTTAATTAGGTAGGTACCATCGTAAAGAAATTCTACATTAATTCTCACTTCAGCCTTATTCAAGTTTATGCGAGGGTAAAAATTAGCTTAATTATGACGAGAGCAACACAAAAACATTGTACAAACATCATCAATTATTCCCCCTTGCTTTAGTAAGTTCTCATTAAGAGCAAAGTAAATACCTAAGTACATACAAAAAACGTTATTTAAAACGAAACAAGAGACCTAGGTAAGTCATCGCGCGCGCAGTAAAAAAAAAGTAAAAATTTATACAAACTAATTTTGAATTATAAACACTTCGCCACCGAATCGAATTACCATTCATCTCACGTCAAGATGGGTATCTAGTGTAACAATTCCAAGAGAAAAGTATCGATTGCCGGTGCCTTTGCCCTTAAAAAGTACTATCATGCACCAACCATTTGTACATGTAAATAGAATACAGGGTGCCCTTTTTAGTATCGTGAAATTTCTTCGAGTTAAACGTGTGAAAATTAGATACTCCGAAGCAGATAGCTACGTAGATAGTAGGTACTAGGTACATTTATACCATTTTGCAAAATATTTCAAAATGTTAACCAAACTATGTTGAATTTCAAACATGTTGATGGTGAAACATTATAAAGTCCGGCTGAACGTTATATGCGTGTTTTTAATATTATACTCACATTTGATAAATACGGTCAAAGTGTTTTGAAAAAATAATACGTTAGCTTATTTTGATGATCTCAATAAAAACTTTAACTTACTGCACGCGTGCAATAATTTCTCACTATTTTATAGACAGGACTTTGATGGAGAAAAGTGTATAATAGCTGTCCGTAAGATATCAATGCGTTTTACTGCCTTTTTGCTTTTTTTTTTTTTTTTTATTTTAAATAATATTTTTATCATTTGGGTTTTTTTTACACGGTTTGAAATTCGCGGCTCGGATTAGGTACTTTTTTTTTTAGAGAGATAATATTATTACGCCTCTATTGTATTTTTAGTTTTTACTGCGGTTATTTTATGAGAGTGGATGAAAACATTTTAACTTAGGTAGATAAGTTACACGATGAAATTTTCTTTCTTTTTTTTTTCTAAAAGAATACCTACCTACCTACCTAGCATCTTTTTCAACGTTTTTAAAAAGAAGGTAAAAATTAAGAGAAGCCTAGCTCGATACGTCGAACAGGAGCGAATAATTTATAGACGTAAATTTATTTATAGTAGATACGGTAAGTTCACTTATAAGCTAATTATACCAACCTTGAAAGCTTGACGGCAAAGGAAGTTCTCTTTTACAGGCAGTAATCTGCGAAACAAAAACAAAAAACAAAATTATTCGCGAAAATGACGATTTAAATTGAGAAATTCTAAAAGTTTGATTCATATTTTACTCGATTTAGAGTGTTAAAAAAAACAACAACAACAATAAATCACCAGAAGTAAGACAAGTTTAAACTTAGTTAGAACTTGGAACAATACAAGTTGCAAGAAAAATATGAAGGTGTATTTTTAGCGTATTTTTGAAATTAAATTAGTTCACTTACTTGGCCATTTCGGAAAGTTGCAGTTTTCCATCTCGATTGGCGTCGAACACTTGAAGCTGAAACATTAATTTTTTTCCATTTAATTTTACTTTTAGCGAGATGAAAATAATTTTTTTTTCCATCGGGTTTGAATTGAAAGTACAAACGGAAAGATAACTGAAATGTATCGATTATGTTTTCAATTTTAGCTTAAAAGTTTAGATCAACTGCACAAAAACTATTATGGTCTGGTCGCCCTAATTTTTATTTTGCTTATTCCTATTCCCCCGAGAACGGAAATCATTTACTTGGCTAGATGCCAACTAAAGTCGTTCAAATTTGGCCTTCACGCTTTAATTTGTTGTGGATAAGATAACATATGAATGAGGATGACCTTGGGGTCGAAATTCGTCATTTTTTGGGAAATATTTGCTACGGAGTGAATGTCGCTGTCAGTACCTTTTCTACTATTCAGCGAAGATAAAAGCTTTATTATTGCTTTCTGAACCACAGAAAGTATCAAAATAAGTAACACCTCTCATTCAACAACTATACAAAATACACACTGAATGCATATAATCTTCACATTGCAGAATAAGTACTATCTGTCTGTTATACTTCAGCAATGTTGGTGGCGTACAAGTAGGCAAACAGTGTTATATTTTAGCAGGACCCTATAGTCCGTTCTAATCGAGAAGGGACAAAATATGCTCAATGTTGCGATCCAATTTCCAATTTTCAAAATGCATTTTTTCGCCTAATTCTATTGAAACCCTGCAATCAAAATGAGGTAATAATAAAAATGACCAATCACTAAAAAGAAAACAGGAATGTGCATTGTTTCAGTGATGTTTTGGCTGAACGATGAAAAAAATTACTTATAAAAATGGGAGATTTTAGCTGCAGAAATGAACATATTTAGTCTCTTCTAAATTGAAATGGACTATATAACCGAACTGATAACGCTAACAGGTAATTTTTAGCACGCTTTGGGTTGATTTGTCATCTAGCCAATTGCTGGTTAAAAGTAAGCATTTTCACAAATCAAGTCTATTCCTTCTTCTCAGAAGCCCCCCTTCGCCATCATAACTAATAAAATCATGCTTGAAATTAACCTTCGATGAATTGTACCTGAATACAGCAGACAGATAGTGTGATATTATCACGCTTTTTTACAGATATATTCTAAAATTATGTAGACGAGGTCTGCGCCAGGAGAAAAAAAAATTTTCTGGATTGCGTTCAATTGTATGTTTTTAGTAATTTAAGAACAAAAGTGATTAAAGAAGAAAATTTTTTACATTAAATGTTCCTTTATTGAAATATTTAGTTGATTTTGATTTTGTTTTCCTAAAACAATTAAATATTTCAATTAAAAGAACTTTTTGTTGAAGCTTCTATTTACTATGGAAAAAATTTTTATGAAAAAAAGGAAAAAATTGAAAAAAAAAACATTTTTTTTCTAGAATATCTAAACAAGCTGGAAAAAATTTAATCGTGTCAAGTGATGGGGGGGGGGGGTTACCTTGTTACTTCAAGAAAAGTTTTTTAATTGGGTACTTGAAACAGCATTTTAAAAAGTTATGAACAAACATTTTTTTGAATTTTAAAATCTTCCAACATTTTTTCACTTTTAATTCGTCATATTTTACAAACCACATCACTTATGCTGCTAATTTTTTTACCAGAAATACTACATTGTATTTTCCACATTTTGGCATAAACTAGACATCTCTACCATTTTTAGTTTTTAAATTAAAATTTTTTGAAAATTGCTCTAAATTTTTTGAAATTGAATAATTCAAATACTTATAGCATAGCCCCTGCAATGTTTTTGTTAGATAGTCAATGCTACATGAGTTCAACTAGTGTTGCTCTACTTGTGGTATGAAGGAGGTACAATTGAAACGAAACACCCTGTATAGATTACGCAGAGGTCTTAGATAAGTCTTTTGGGATTTTGAACATATCAGTTTCAAAGTACTCTTCACAGCCTTGAAAAAATAGTTTTCTTTTGAGTATTTTTTTAACCGTCTTTTTAGCTCTAAAATGGAGCTGAAATTTAGAGATTGGATTCAATGGGAGTTGTAGATGCACTTTTCGAACGTTTCGACCATTCTGTCCAGTTGCATATGCTTTTTTAGACGATGTTTTTTTTCATTTCTCAAGTTCGTTCCTCATATAACTTCCTCCAGTAGTGTAAAAAGCATGAGGAGGGGTAGGGTGCAAAGCCTTCTATAGCGATATTTTTAACGTAAAAATTCATTTTTACACTAAAAAAAAAAAAAAAAAAAAAAAAAAAAAAAAAAAAACAGTAAAATCCAGCAGTTAGAGTTTATTGTCGACACCTGGCTCTCAAAATTTTGCAAAATTTTCGTTCTCATTTCACTCGAGGTGTATATTTTTAACTTTCCAAGAAAAATTTCCAAGTTATTAGACCATTGATCCGCTCCCCCCCCCCCTTTAACTTAACATACACATTCAGTAGATAAGAAATGGAATTCAACTACTCACACTAGCATCGACCCATGCCCGTACCACTTATAACTTCAAACTCAGCCCAAAAAAGCATCGCACAACGACCGCTTTTGTTTTCCTGCTATAAACCTGGAATAAAAATTACAAAAAATGGCCCTCATCATAGAGTTAATTTCGATCAACAGAAAAACCCCCGAACCTAAGTTATTTCTTTTTAAATCTGGTAGTTTTTTTTTTCGCCTTAAACGAACGATTTATTGGAAAACGAAATTATTCGAGCAAGGCCAAGAACATGGAAAATTTTTATATCAAAATACGATAGGTACCTATTCGCGAAGAATAAAAATATTTTGTTTTTTTTTCTCGTAAGCATAAAATGTCAAACAATAGAATTTCATGGTTCACTGGCGCCTAATCATGCAGCTTCAATAAGCGCCAAATTGGATCGGCGCCAGGGGAATTTTCCTCCTAAACCCTATATATGGTTTCCATTCATGCCTCCAGTATACACGATAGTGACAAATTATAGGTATCTTACACAATAAGGAATTAAGTACGCTATAGGTAAAATGGGGTTAATCACCAAAACTCACCATTGTATCGGTATATTCGATCAGTTTATCTTCGGATACATCGTGAATTTTTTTCGCTTCTCTTAATAAATCTCGCAAAAAATTCTGAAACAATTGTTTACATATTAAATTAGTTTATTCTCGCAGGGACAAGGTTTCGGATGAAATTAAGACCGATTAAATTACATTTTCAATGCGTCTAGAAAGGTTGTAGGTGTATAGGTGGTGTAGCAGAGCGTTCCGTTGTACAACATTTGATTACGGTACGATATCGAATCAAGTAAATTATTTTCAACGTTTTTCGTTTCTTTCATTTTTAATTAAATAAATTCATTTTCTTTCAATAATTAAGATAATTCCTCGCAAGTTGACAAGAAATGCATTGAATGAAAGGCGAATTCGCAATGCCAAGCTGAATATAAATTAATTGGAAATTTTTATTGCATAAATTCAAAGATGTAGTTTTCGTAATTATACGAAAAAAAAAAAAAAAAAAAAAAAAAAAAACAATTGAATAGCATTGCATATTCGAAGGCCAAAAAACGAGGCAACAACGTCACTACTTCATCACGCGCATATAGCGGAAAATATGAAAATCTAGGCCAAGTTGAAATGTTTCTCCTTTTTTTTTCTTCTTCTTCTTCTTTTTTCTTTCGTATTTGTAATTTTTCTTAACAATATTCATTAAATTTAATTCTAACTTCGGTTTCGTAAATATGTAAGTAAAAATACAAAAATAGTTACTAAAATATTATTATTATTATTATTTTTTCGTTCTATATGTACGAAAATGAAATATTTAGGGATAATTATATGTACCCTACACAGGAGTAACGAAAAATAATACAATTTAGACCTGCTACTATACGGTACCTAGACCTACCTTTAATTCATCCGCTTCAATGTAACCACTGCCATCGGTATCGTATTCTCTCCAAATCTGTAAGTATTTTAGAAACAATATCGTACAAATATTTCATGGTTGAAGGTATTGCCGGCTCGGTATAGTATTAAATGCATAATATTATAACAAAAATTACCCGCATAAATTCAACACTGGAATCGAGCGGATTATCAAATCTGAATAATAGTAGAAAATTTTCTTCCATTGGTAATAACTGAGCAAGCTGCAAGATGAAAGCAATTCAATTTAACGTTGTTTTGAAAATAATGATAATGACCTCCTGCCCATATTGAGTATTTTATATACATAAATATTTTGTTGTTGCGAAAACATCGACTTGTTTAGGTAGGTACTCCAATTGAAGGTATAACTACGTAGGTAACGAAATTTAATTGTTATTTTCCTACAGCTAGATAGGAATAGGTAGGTATGTAGGTACCTACCCATACGTGTACGAATGTGATTTAATTTCGTGTCATGTTTATTGGAAGGCTTTGCGAAATATATTTTAGCCAAAATTAATTGTAAATTTCGGATGGATACGGTGAAATACGATTATTGTTTTTCGCCAGATTCGTACACGTAGACCTACATATTTTATACGTGTTCACATATATAGGTACAAAATGTAAATATATATTTGTTTCCTTATTTTGACAACTTTTATATAACCTATCCATTCTATATAAATACAGAATTTGTAAGTATTAGATGTGCTTTTGGACGATTTTTTCTTCTTTTTTTTTTGGGGGGGGGGGGGGGGGGGGGGGGGGGGGGGGGAGAGTCGCCGAAATGAACCCTACGAAAGGCTATTACGGTCGACCCAATTTAATAATAAAGAGACGGATTAATTTTTCACGTTTTGAGACCTTTTGGAGCATAAAAATGAAAGCGGAGTTTCGAGATGTCAGATTACGCGCATATTAATTTATTCATACCCTACTTATAGCCATCTTAACCAGAAACCAGTGAATCGAATGATCTGAAACTTGATAAATAAATCCCTTTGGTGACACATTGATACCATTTGGATCGAGTAAACTTTAGTATACTTAGTTTTGATACATCTTGCAGTAGGTATCTATCTAGAGTACGTATTTCAAGAAAACTTCGAATAGACGAGTTAAACCCGGCAGATAAATTCGAAATGTCGTTAATGGTCAAGTATTTTCTGCCTTGCTGAGAATACAAATATATCGTAACTCTGGTAAATTAGTGTGGATAGGTTTTCCATATCTAACGGATCCGAATGGAGGAAAAACTTATCGACGTGACAATTCGTTTAAAATTTTTCCAAGAGTAGAAGTAATTTCATCGAGAAGAATAATTTTTAGGCTTTAAACAAAGCTCAAAATATTCCCCGGTATTTTTCTTCTGCAACTCTAATATCATATTTTCATAACATATCTACACTTCGATCTTCACGCAATGTTTACTCCTCCACATACTCTTTCAAAATTTCAAGGTTATAAACTAAATGTCAGCTCGTGGTTATTTTCACCTTTCAACACCCAATACCGCTTTTAAGTCCAAGCCTAAGGGTTTAAATTTAAATAATTTTGTTTGATTTTGTTCAACACTGAGTAAAAACTATTCAAGTTTAAAAGTACGAGTAAAGATCATCTTTTATCTGGCTCTCAAATAATTCAAAGATATTTTTAAAATTTTCTTGTCTCTGTTAAATGAGCCTAGAAGTGCAAAAAAATTTCACTCAAAATCATTCTAAAATTTTTCTACCAAGGAATGTGTAGTTAAGAGGTCCATACTAAGATAAAGCCCAAGAGCTGATCGCACACCAGCACTAGGGTAGAGTAGGAAAAATATTCCTTGGATTTTGATAATTTTCGTTAAAGATATTTATTTTGAGGGTAACAGACACAGTACAAAATTTTAGTCTAATATTTCAAAGAGGGACAACACCAGGGATCCTCGAGGTAGGTCATTTTTGAAAAAAGTTATGTTTTTCTTACTTTTGACTTATTTATTTCCTCATGAAACTCGCACCGTATGTCTAACAGGTGCGATTTGAGTTTCTACGTCTCTCTGACCTCTGGCCCATTGTTGGCTCGATTGAATACTATTTTTAGGGTTCAAAATGAGTTTCTAAAGTTCGTAGATCACTAGAATAAAATTTTCTTCATGGGAAGTGCGTGGATTACGATACTCTGATTTTGATGAAACTTAAATCGTTGGAAACAGCGTATTAAAATACCCCCAACTCCAAATTTTCACAACATGTTACTTCTAGTGCACGTTCCTGTAAGAAAAATTGTTGAAAATTCGTAAAAAATTTAAAAATTAACATCAGACAGCTGAAAATTTGTATTTGGGAAGATTGTTGATGCATTCTTTTCAACTATTCAAGTTTTATCAAAATCGGAGCATCGCAGTACACGCATTTCTCATGTTTGAAATTTGATTTTCACGATCTACGAATTTTCAAAGCTCTTTTTGATTCCAAAAAGTGGTATCCAATCGAGCCGCCAACAGGTCAGAGAGACATGGAAACTCAAATCGCACCTTTTGGATATACCGTGCAAAGTTTCAAAAAGAATAGAGTAAATCAAAATCGAAAAAAAAAATTATTTTTTTTTTTCGAAAACGACATCCTTTGAGGACCCTCTAGCATCACCCCACTTTGAGATATGGGGCTGAAAATCAAATTTTGTACGTTGCCTTCCTCACTCAAAATATGTATTCTCAGTGAAAATGGTTAAAATCTGAGGTATGTTTTTTTTTCACTCTACTGTAATCAGCACCCCCCCCCCTCCCAGCTAATCAGCCACTGAAAACAAATACTTTTTTTTTTAATTTTAGTGATTTTTCAATCTTTATAATAGGACTGCTTTGAATAGTGCTCGGACGTTCTTTCAAATGAATGTAAATTGGAAAAATGTCGTCTCTAAATTTTTGGATTTTTTTCATAGTTTATACATTTTAATCATCCAGAGTTATTTTCAGCTCTTGTTTTGAGCGAGGAAATTTTTATTTTGAGTTTTTTCGAAGACTATTTATTTGGACTATTTTGAGTTGTTTTTAACTTTCGTATTTAGTGAACATAAATTATACAGAAATTTTCATCGCTTATTTTTGAAATTTTTTTTCACGGACCAATAGAAATGAGAAAATGTTTCTTTCGATTTTTGAAGTAGGGGCACACTAAATGGAAGAGGGAAGAACACTGCATGGTCAATACACACAATCATATTAGTATCCTAACCAGTCGACCTCCTGCTCATTGAATGTATTTGGAAATGCATAAACAAGTATCAGGCAGGATAAAAACACAATGTGGGTACAATTTATCCTGTATTCTCTCAGTTGCAAAATGATTTAAACACTTTTCAAAAAGTTGCTTTAAGTAAATCTGAAAGTGCGAAAATTCATTTTGAACAAGATGATCACAGCAGGTTGAATTAATCATCCTGAATTCATCCCACTGCAAAATAATTGCAAGACTTTTTAAAAATTTCACTGAACTATTATAGGTGCTAAATGTATTTTGAAGTGCAAAAAATACACTTCAAACAGGACAAATGATTCGTCTCGAATTAATACAATTATAAAATAATTATGAGACATTTGCATAAAATTCGGAAACTTCACTAATTGAACCTAGAAATCCAGAGATGTGTTTTCGGTGTCCAGGTAACATCGATTTTTCATTATGCAGTATTTTCTTTTCATACTATCAAAAAAAAAAAAAAAAAAATTTATAATTATTAACAAATTAAATGTAAAAATTATT
>FIZR01025002.1:0-10748 GCA_900060175.1 Ferrisia virgata | reverse complement strand
TGTATTTTTTTTGGGGGGGGGGGGGGGGGCTCATATAAAATCTGGATTGTATATACTTAAACGTATATGAGTAAGGATGGCCTTGAATGAAAATCCAATCATGTTTAGAAATAGTAAAGGGGGTTTACGAGACATAAATCTTCTTCTGGAGCAATTAAGAGGAAAAATATAGGGTTACGCCTATTTTTGACTTCCTTTGAAATAAGTTTTTCCGGCCCATTTCTTTTCTCCAAATTAAATTAAGTGATTGAAATTTGACGTGTACATTTAATTTGAGTCCTAAATGCCCCCTTTGATGGTTTCAACTTTTCAGCTTAATTGCATTCCACCCCGCCCCGCTCGCGTCGTACTACTAAACAGGAAAAATTGAAACTGATCGACTGTTACAGTCCGACGTGTGTAAATAGTTGTTACGTTTATCTAATAAAGTCAACTACTCATTTTTCCTTAGTTTGGGACAAAACTCCACCAGGGGGGGGGGTTAAATTAAAAATTCATTACTATTTTCGGACGAAACTCGAAATTTTTAACCATTTCGATGTGTTGCATTGCTGTTTTCAAATGATTTTTTTATTATTATTTGTCGGGGGTGGGTGGAATAGAGGTTGGAAATTTTTTTGGGAGGCCAAGGTATACCGAGAGTTGAAACTAACCAGCCACAATTGTCTAATTTGCGTAAATTCCAATTATATTTCATCTGAATATTGTCACTTCTTCAGTTTCCCCCTCAAATTCAAGTTTGGGGGCAGAACTTCATCGAGGGGGTCGAAATCAAAAATGACGATGATTTTGGGATTCAGCGTGAAATTTTGATCTGTTTTGATATATCACATCGCTATTTTTGAGCAAGTATTCCATGGCTTAATCGGGGGGGGGGTGATCATCCTGTTTATTTCCATTACTTCGCATTGCGCAAGAATTTTTTGCCCATTTCTGAGGGAATCGAATTTAAGCGGTTTCATTTAACAAAATTAACGAGTATTTTTTTGTTCTCATCTATATTTTGGATAAGTGAACTGTTTTACTGTCAAAAATCGTCCAAAATGCCTAAAAATTGCACTTAAAGTGCAATAGAATGCAGTTGTGCAGGGTGCAACGGAAAAAAATTTCATTTTCGATATCGGAAGAAGTACATCAACCCGAATCCGTCTCGAGTTTTTTCGGTTCGGAGCATGTCCTTCAAATCACCTTTTTAGAGGCCTACTCCCCCCTCCAACATTGTGCAAGGTTAAATTTTGAAACTGCACTTTTTCGAATAAGGTGGATATTATAGACATTTTGGCAGTTTTATTTTTTTGGTTCCCTAAACAGATCGCCGGATGAACACCTTTTTGTGGTGTTTGGATCGTAGCCTGTTATCCCCATCTTTGGGGGTAACTACAACGAATCGAATGATTAATTTGGCGTAAAACTCATCAAACTGGAGTTTTTCGTATTTGAACATATCTTGAAATTTTGTTTTAGCTGCGCACGTTTTTTGATAAAATTCCAACCGCAAATCGAACAATTGTAAAGAAAAACTTTAATCGGATGCTGGTCGCGTTTCCGATGCTCGAATTCGGTAAACGCGGATAATTCGATTAATTGGTAAAGTTGAAACAGTCCGCGGAAAGTTATTAGACGCTCGTGTTACTCGACACGAACGATAATTCTCATCAGGGGAGTTACATTCCCGCGAACGTTGATTAAAACCAGACTACTAAGAATGGTGGGTTACTATGCTGCGAAATGCTCAAACCTCAAAATTATAATATTTTGAGAATCTTCGTCTTGCCATCAGGATCGTGCATATTCGATGGTTTCGAGTCATTAAAGGTTGATGATCCATTACACTCGCTTATTCGAATGGTGTTTATATTACGTAGAAATGCGATATCACGTTACATTGCATTTATAAGTACCTACTCGATTGCGTATTGTTTTTTTGTTTTTTGTTGTGCTGTTTTGTTTGTTATTCGGCTCGTTTTGGCATGTGAAATCGTCAATGTAGGTAGGTAGGTAGCTATAGGTACGAAGACGAATAACGAGACTGCCAAAGTAAATCGAAAACAAACGCACATCTCGTTGTAAATGGTTAAAGAAATCATTTGTTTTCACGATAAAACGATTTTTTTCCTTTCGTGTTTATCGGTTCAAACGACGAAGGGCGGACGAGCGGGGTATTTTGTCGACTTAATATTCCAAATACATAAAAAACTATTGCCCGCTAGTTACGTTTTTCGCAGCGATGGAAAATAGCCTGCTGACGCGAAGCAAACTACATACACACTGTACAAGGTTTTCGATTTATTATATTTATATTCGCCTTATGGACGAACCAAGCGAGCCAAAGAAAAATAAAAAAAGAAGTATTTTCAGCGTTGTTTTTTCATAGTTGTTGTTGTTGTTGTTGCGATGGTGGTTGCCTGTTTTGCGTTGTCATCATCGTCACCGCGTATTATAAAATGTATCTAGAATACCTGCCTGCGTATACCTATATATATATATATATATATATATATATATATATATTTTTTTTTACTCTCATCATTATGTATGGTTAGGCGGAAACAAGCGAGATGAAAGTTGTATACAGTAAGTTTAAGAGATAAACTTTTTCATCGCAGCGTAAATTCGATAAACAAGCGTACGGTTACGGTGTGAGCCATAGCGTCATATGTGATGATGGCAAATAAGAAGCTTTTTAATCTTTTTTAACGTGTATAAAACCCTATTTACCTATTACCAGCCTCCCTTCGTCACTGTCAAGTACATGTGATGAAAAATACCTTCGAGCCTTACCAGCAGACCTGGCGTTTTTTTGTATAAAAAAAAGTTTTTTGGTCGACGAATTTTTTTTTTTCAACGTTTTATTCGGTCTTCTTTTTATATCGACAAAATTCATATTCAAATATTGGAAATTTGATTTTAGTAAAGTTAACTTTTATAAAGTATTTATAAAACGATGTGTTTATATAGAACATACGTAGGTACTAGCGAATTTTTGTGGCTTTTTCGGTGGTGCTAGGTACATTTTACGATATCGTGTATTTGGGCCTATGCCATTATTATGTATGTATGTGTTGCGAACAAGCGAATACCTTTTCAATTCAATAATTCCCATTGAAAATGCTCGAATAAAGTATATTTATACAGTTTTCAAGGTGAACGTATTTTTTTTTTTTCTTTTTTAGAAAAAATAATACGAATTTTTCTTATCGAATTTCAAATTTGTTCGTGGAATATTTTTTCGATTAAATAAGAAGAAATTTCCAAATGTCAAAAAAATATGCTCATAAAAAAAGAACATATAATCTGATTATTTGCAGAGTGATGTGGTATTGTCGAAAAGTATAGTTTTAGTTCGAGACGATGCTGTAGCTTGTCAGCGAATTTTTCGAATTTTTTTTCCTGTTTGTAAATATGTAGTACAGATTGTATGTAGGTGGAGCTGGGTTTATATATTCAGACTGCCTGGCATTGAATGCAAATTAAAGTTTAAAATTAATATTAATTTTGGAAAAGCTTCTTATCGAAATACATTGTCGACTTATAATACTTGGTTTGAAGAAAAAAAAAAAAGGAAAATTCAATCTGTCTTCAAACGTTCATAGTCGAAGACACTAACTACATTTTTAGCTTGGTTTTCTACACGTTAAACAAAATTAGGCAGGTACAGTCTACCGTAACCTGAACTGGTTTCTCAGAGATGGAGGGGGGATGGATATGGACAAATTATATTTTGGCCAGCTAAAACAACACTAAAACTATTTTTGCATATGTAGGTCAAATATTATTATTTTATCTATTTTTTCCTTCGAAGACTAAAATTTTTTATTCTTCTTGATACTGACCAAAATCACTCAAATTTGGCCAGAAAGCTTATATTAAAGGCAGATTAGTTATATATGGTTCTCAGTAATGTCCAAAGTTGGAAGGAGGAAGCAAACATCTAAAAATTCTTCATTGTTTGCGTCAATCTGTAAAGGATTAAAAGTTGTGTACTGTATTCAAAAATCAATCTGCTGGTGCAATTAGGAAAGAATGATGGTGGGGGGGGGGGATTCTATTTTAGACCCTTAAAAAAGTCAACTTTCTCTCATTAATCCTCTTCAAATTGAATTAGGTGGCTGAAATTCGGTACGTAGATTTAGTAAGAGTCCTCCACCGCACCTACCCGATCGTGTTGGAGGCCTTATTCAACTGCTGCATGCAAACAAGGCATTTTCCAACTTTAAGGAAATTTAGAAAAGCGGTGATGATTCCTAAATCAGAGAAAGATTCATTTTGTGTCGAAGGATATCGCCCAGTCACACTGCTTCCTACTGCTCGTAAAGTGTTGGAGCGAGTTACAGCCACTCAACTACACACTTACATAGATGAGAACTCTTCACTCCATGATCCCCAATATGGCTTTTACCGCAACCACAGTTGTGAAGAACTCCTTATATCTCCTTCGCTTACTTCGGAGCTAATTCACCAAGAGAAGTATCATCTTTAATGGTGCAGGGAAATTTCTTTCTGGTGGCTGTCCAGGATCAGTTCTTGGTCCTGACATGTGGAACATTGTATCCGATGATATACTTCGAGTTTTAGACAATACATGGGCGTGAGTTTTCTCACAATGCTATGCAGATGATACATTGTTGCTTATTGGAACTTATTGTTCAGATCAGCTTCGGACACGCATACAAACAGCTATAGAAGCAATAACCTCATTCTTGAACAAAAGACAACTGCAACTCAACATTCAAAAGACTGATATTATTGCTGTGGACAAACGCACTGAGAATCAGAAGCACCAAGATGAAATAACAACATTCACCATCAATGGTGTTGAAATCAACAAAAGCATCACACTGAGATACCTTCACATCGAATACATTGTTGGAAAATGCCAGAAATATATTCCTGCTCTTACAACAATCTGTCACAGCACATTTGGATATTCAAACACGGCTTAACGAATAATGTATTTGGGCACAATTGGTTCTCTGCTACTATACTGCTGCAGCCTATTCTATCACCAGCTCTTCACTACACGCAAACAAAAAATCATTCTTCGTCTTGAAAGAACAATGGCCATTAACACTTGCAAACTCTATCAAACAATGAGTCACATGGCAGCTATGATTATATCTGGATACATATCATTTGACTTCCCTTTCACTGAAATTGGGGTACTTTGACATCTTCGACGACATGGCTCAGTTTTCTATATTAGTCATCTACCTCCCATGATGATGAGACACTCAGCTGATAAACCAATAGGAACTACTCTCCACTGGTACACTCTTCAAGTCCTACAACAACGATGGCTGAACTGAAAATATGGCAGATGGACTCGAGAACTCATCCCTGACGTATTTACGAGGCTGAATCCTGATTTGCCTCTCAACTACTGGCTCTGCCAAGCAATCTCCAATTATGGATGCATCCAGCGTTATTTATTCATACGCTGAAAAGTGAGCACTAAACTCTGCTCAAACTGCAGACTTCCAGAAACTGCGCATCACGTAATTCTGAACTGCACTCGATTTGCTAATGCACACCCCAATGGAATACTTGACATATTCAACAGAAAGCACCAACTATTCATGCAGTCAGCAATTCGTCAGCTATGGCAAGAAGAAAGAACACACATTGCTCAAACAGGTCATCACTTCTGTGATTGATGCCTGAAAAAGCTCAAAGAGACCTAAAGTAAGACCTTGACCAAGAAGGTATGAGCAACCAAGAATCTTATGAAAGAAAACTATTTTAGATCACAGTTTGTAAAATCGACTACGGTTTTCCACCATCACAGTGGGTAGTGGGTTTTAGCATAGATCGATTCCATAATCATTAGTTTAATGCTAGTATTTACCTTTCATCCTGAATAAACCATTCGGTATCAGGTGAAGAAAGTAAGTTGTATAATCTAAGATTGCACTAAATATTACCAATAAACACACCTCACCTAGCTAAGCTTGGGAATGAGACCCTTCAAAAAAAAAAAAAAAAAGATTGAGTAAGAGTTGTAGATGTTCCTATTCTAGGTTTTGACTTTTGAACTCCAATTTTACGCCCTCTTCCTTTGAAATATACGTCGTTCCTCTTCCTTTTGAACATAAAATAATTTTTATTCGAGATGGTTACTTAAAACGTTCATTTTTTGTTGATCTTTCTCATTTTTTGTGCCGAAAAATTGAATCGAAAAAATATTAAATAAATTAAATGTTAAATAGCCCTCTTAATACGAGCCTACGTTTTTTAATTCATGAAATTAGCTTTTGCATCCATTCCTTTCTCATATTTCTTATCCCCTACTACATTGTTAGGTCATAATGCTTCAACGTTTTGAATTTTTCTTTTAAAAAATCAAATCAAAATTGTGAAAAAGAGTTTGCCACCATTTTGTTTGAAAAATAAGTAGTTAGATAAGTGGTTACGAAAATTTTATATTCCTGGAATGACAGCCTAAAATTCGCACCATCACATTTGTTTAAAATTACTTTGGCAACTATTTTCTATCAACTTTTTCCTCTTTCGGATAGAAAAAAAAATTGAAAATTGACTCGCCTTAGTGGCTTAAAAGTTTATATTAAAAAGTTATAAGTTATGTTATAAAGTTGCTTCAAATAAGAAAAAAAATGATATGGACGTGAATTTTTAGTCTTTATTTTCGGTGGAAAAATTTCTTACTTCCAACCATATTCGTGTATGTATTTTTTTCTGAGATGCTACAAAAGTAACGAATGATTATTTTATGATTGGTTTTTTTGGTTTTAATTTTAATCATTTTCAATATAATTTTCCAAATTTTTGTTAATTAGCTTGGATTTTTTGTTTTTATTAATTAAAAAAAGATGAAATTCTACTCAATTTATGTGGGTTTATCCACTTTTACATCACGTTTCTTTCCTTTTCCTACATTTTACCGTTTCTATTTTCTTCATTTTGGCTTTGGCGTAATATAAATTCACGTCGTTGGAATTTGGATTTAGAAAGATTCATGCAAAAAGTAAGAGAATAAATCACAGAGCGCGAGAAAATGACCTACTATAAAATGAAACACGTTGTAAATATTTCACCAACGATGAAAATACTCGGGCCACATTTGTCTGTTAGCGTTAGCTAGCTAGGCAGGTAGCTATAGCTATGTCTTGGTGCTGTATATACCTGGTTTAGGCTACGTGAAACCCCTCCACTCGCCTAGCTGCCTTAGCTGAGCGACTAGCGTGAGGCTGGCCATGGCACAAGCACAAGATGAAGAGGAAAGCGTAGACGGGCAGAACTTGTTGGAATGAAAATTAATATCGTCTGCGCTTTAGTTCGATGGGAAATTAAATTTGTCAATTTAAGTGGCTGATCAACGAATCCACGTGACGTGACTTTTCATTGCTCATTTCCGTCGACATCGCACAAAGCAATAAATAATTTCTCATGCTACAAATGTAATTACAGACTTTTTTTTTTCGTGCGGACGAGATTTTTCGGCAAATATTTTTCATTTCCTTTTTATTTGCAAGTGACAGCTTAGACGGCTAGTGCAATACTTACAGCTAGCGTTGTAATAAACGTGTGCGCGTATTGTACAACCCCGGCTCGCCTTGGCGGGAGGACGTGACGCGGTGTGCAGGCCGTGGTGTTTAATAGTTCGAAAGAATATTGCTATTTTCGCAATTTATCCAGTCACGCGAACTAGATGTGATTTTTTGGCCGCAAAAGAAGGATGTGCTGCGCTTTTCTCGAATGAAAAGGCCCGTCACCGTGGTGTTCTATTTTTAGCCTGATTTTATTTGTTATATTGTCGATGAAAACTAGCCTCTTGTAAACTATTCACTTACAGCTTTGTAGGGAGAAGTATCATCCAAATCTATCTTGGTGTCAAACCATTTAGGGGCATGACAGATATTTTTCCTTCTTATTCGGTGTTATTAATAGTAAAAATAAAATATATCAATTTTGATTTGGAAAGACTGAAATAGAATTCATCAATTAAAGCTTGTGAAACTTTCATGCTCATAGTCCCTTCAATTTTGAAGGTACCCAATTTTTCTGAAGGTCAATTTTTGCTCGCTTTGAAGAGATACTCACAAATCCTTAATCACAAAAAATATTTAAATTTTTGATTTTTTTGGCGCCTAAAGTACTAAATGATGGGTAACCATTGGTGCAGATTCACAGAAGACATTTCTAACCATTCCTTCGTAAGCTCATTTGAGGAGGGGATGCTGAGAGGCACAACTCCAGACCACACCTATCTCCCCTCCAAATCAAAGCCTATCTCCCCTCCAAATCGAAGCAGAGAGTTGAAATTTAGCATACAGGTTTAGTAAAGGTCTTAAATGTGCCTCCGTGAAATTTCAATTATTTACTCCAAAATCTATCTTCGCCTCTGCTACTGGTTGAGAAAAAACATCGTTGAACGTTGTTTCATATTTATTCCACCAATGAAGCAACTCACTTAAATCCAATATTTCACGAAACTCAGACACAAGAAGCAACGTATTGTGACGCTTTCTTCTTATTGTTCCATTCACCCGCTAACTGAACAATACAAAGGTGATTTTGGTCGTGGAAGATTTTGAAGAAAGCAAAATCGTGTTCACGTACGCTGAGTAGATATTATATCTCTGGTTACCTATCTATACTCTTTCTATACCTATTCACAATCAAGAGTTCACCATTCGTAGTTTCGATGTGCTCAGAAAATAGGTATAAATTTATACGTACGTCTTTTTCGGTCGTTCGACGATAAAGTCTGCTTTTTGGTGTTAATTTTGTAATACTACGTTTTGACAACTTAAGAATAGTATAGCATTCATTTCACTCCAAGCGTCGTGTATTAATTTAATCCTCTTAATGGTATTATGACGCGTCGTACAATTCAATACTATGACGTGTACGAATGTTGACAAATTTATACTGTTATCATATAACTACTCGTTTGTCCACCCCCTCTCCCCCTCTATTCTTTGTACTATATATACTTCGTCTTGTGAATCGGTGTGCCGTTTTTTATATAAAGGAAAAGGCATCGTATACGTACGAGTCGTATTTGTGTTATATGTATATTGTAAGTCCTCGACTTGCCTATCGAATCTCCTATTGTTATACTTCTTCGAACTTAGCTGGGGTATTAATATTTTGCACATTTATTGTTTGCATAGTATACGTATAGTAACCTACTCCTATTCGTACTTGTAGTATACTCGAAATAATTCTATTTCCAGCGTCGAATAGGTATACCTATAATTAAAAGGAATAATAATAGAAGAATATCTCCTGGTAAAGCAACAACTTCGCATGGACGATTCATTTAGAGTAATATTTTTTATTACAATATTTCGAGGGTTGTTTGGGTCTAGGCCTAAGTACATATACAAGTGCATATATATAATTATATAGACGTGGCAACCTCGTAACGCACCTCCCATTTAAAGGTCCAATTTTTTTTATTTGGAAATGATGTCACCTTGAGAAAGGTTTTAAAAAGTTTGAGGGAGCTTATAACAGACCCCATTTTAGAGCTAGAAATTTGAGACAATTTTTTCGAGTTATTAAGCGTATTCTACACTTTGCATATTTTTTTCAATTTTTTTGGAATGATGGCTTCTTCTACAGTCCTAAAAAACCATTTTTATCATTTGTTAAATATCAAAATTAACAGGGGAATAAGCATGGTGAATCTCTCACGGTAGAATTTTGAGATGATACTTTGGTAGTAGGTGCATACTATCGAGATACAAACCTGGCCAAAATTTTGTACCCTCAAACCCGCCAGTTTCTGTGGTGGGCGCCCTTTTTTGTGAAACACTTATGATTTTTTCGAAACCACTAATTAATCAATTTGCGCAGTTTTTCGATATATTGTATATCAATACAAAGGTCATCTCTGAAAAAATCAACTCTATACCGGTACTGGCTTGGCACAATTTTGAAACACCTTTTTTTGATATGTACTACACCCCTTCATCGCATAAATTTTTTTTCAAAATTTTATTTTGTAATTGTTGTGGTTAAAATTTGAAAAAACTCGAAATAGAGAAGGGCAAATAGAGCTGGGCTGGGAAAATCTTCTTTCGTTGCAATTACTTTCTTATTCGGCATAACTGTAACTTGTACGAGTAGAAAATCATAGACAATAAGAAAAATCCCTGTAAAGGCCTCTGTTAGAAAACAGGAGCACTCCTTCACCTCCATTTTGGAACGATGGTTATGTTTATTATATTGGTGTCGTATTCATATGAATCAAACCTACTGAACATGAATATGAAATCAGATTTTCAGTTCGAGCCCTTGGAATCAATCGAATATCAGAGTTGAATTGAACATCTGATTTCATATTTCTGCTCAGGAGGTTCGATTCAAGTGAAAACGACACCAATATCATGAACGTGCCTTGGAACCCAAAATAGGGGTGAGGTGGTGCTGTTACGGGGCCAGCAGGGCCCCAAACTGGTTTTATTCTTCGCCGGTCTGGACTTTAGGTACCACCTCTCCTTCTGGATGAGGTACTTAATTTGGGTCGAACTAAAAATGTGATTTTATATTGGTGTTTAGAAAATTCGATTCCTGCATATATGACACCAATATCATGAACGTACCCGTGGACAAAAAGTGGGAGTGAGCGGGTGCTTCTATGGTCTAACAAGCAACTTTACAAAGGATTTTTTTATTATTGTCTATGGTTTTCTACTCTGACAAGCTACAATTACCCATAACTCTGCCCCTAGGTACCCTCACTTCCATACGTAGTTTTAGAAAATTGGTCAAAAATTCGC
>FIZR01024994.1:0-39917 GCA_900060175.1 Ferrisia virgata | reverse complement strand
CCGGATGACCCAAATGAAATTAACAAATTCACTTCTCTAATAAAAAAACTAAGCCTCACAAATTCAATCTGATTCGCCAACCCTTCCTCTTACGTAAGGAGTGTACATAACCAAGTTGTTAAAGCATTCCATAAAAAAAAAAAAAAAGGTGGTAGTCCCTCTAACTCGATATGCGTATAAGTGAAATGTGAAAAATTACGTGTTTTTAATTCGTCAATAAATCACGTCAGAGCCAATAGACGAGTTATAACTTCATTTCTTCTGGTTTTCTTATAATACATCCGAAGAAATTAACCAATAACATGAATTTGAAAATCCGACAAAATAATAATGATAAAAGATAACTACATACATTAAGACTAAACGATAAATTTCAATTTGACTCTAAACGGTTCACATCACATCGCAACTGAACTCGAAGACTGCAGACCTACGTGGATTTCACTCAACGTATACCAAGTACCATCATGAAGTTGATCCAAGTGAGAGACAAAGATATAAGCATTATACGCAGAGAATAAAGATGGAAAAAAATAAATAAAAAATACTCAGTTACCCCTAATTAGAAGACATTTATTACGAACCCTCTTCGACAAATTAAGACGTCGCGGGATAACCGTAGTTAATTTTCTTGACATTTTCGCTTCTCGAGAAGTTAATAAATTTACCATCGAAAACCTTAAGGGTTGGCGCGATGAACAAACTCACTGTGTGTGTGTGTGTGTGTGTATACCATCGTTCGATCTAATTACAGGTTTATTTCGACGACGACGACGACGGCTTAACCAACTTAATGATTTTCCTTTTGGCAGCCTTAAGGCTTCGCCTCACAACGAGTTTTTTCCTGCTTCTCTTTTCTATCCGATTGAATTTGTTTTTTTATTTTCTTCGGTACATGTAGCATTTTTTTCTCCGTCTTTTGTAAAACATCCGCGTTAATTTTTTTTATTTTTTCCTAAACGAATTGGTTCGCGATTTACTATCGAATGACGACTTTTTTCATCAATATAATTACAAGTAGAGTTGAAACACCGCAAGCAAAAAGAGAGGCGAAAAACGGCTGACAATAACTTAGTTATCAAAATTGATAACAGAACATCGTTTCCTTCATTTACAAGATTGTTAATCGTATTTAACGAGGCGCGTCTTTCGCTTTTTCGTACCAATTAATTAACGCGACGATGGGAAGACAAGAAGCGGATTTAAACACGTAGATAGAATATTTTCAACCCATGCATAAAATTATTTTGCATTAGGAAAATTTTTAAATTCGCGAAGCAGATAGCTCCGGTATTGAAGAAACGGCATTCATTTGATTTTACAAGCGCACCTCCTTCCCACAAATAATCAAGATGGAGAAATATCGTATAAAACCAAAAATGCTGAAAAAGTTCCCACATTACAGGGTCCAATATTCGAAATCTTGATTCGGATTAATTTTTCTTATTTATAATTTTACATTGCCCCGATTACACAAATTGTTTCATATTTTAGGTCAATTTTCACGTATTTTCGTCAAATTTTCTTCCAATTTTTAAACGATTTTCAACAATATTTTTCATAATTTACGTTAATTTTCACCAATATTTCAACATGTTCTTATAATTTTTAATCAATTGTTTGTACTTTTTAACCGTTTTCATTAAATTTCAATCCCAATTTTCGATCATTTTCATAAAATTGTTTCATATTTGAAGTCAATTTCAACACATTTTTTAAAATTTTCACGTGACTTTTAATCAATTTTTTACAAAATTTTTCTACAATTTCCAACATTTTTTTCAATTTAGGTCAATTTTCAATCATTTTACATTTTTTTCTTCAAGTTTTTTCACTTATTTATTTTTGTGAGATTTTTACCCAAAATTTGGATGATTTTTAACGATTTTTTTATACGGAAAAAAACCAAAAATCTTCGAAAATTGGGTAGAAATTTGACTAAAACTGGTAAAAAGTGAAGAAACAATCAAAAATCACAGAAAAATAATGAAAAACGGATGAAAATTTGGTAATAATGAGTGAAAAGGTGCAGGAAATTTAACAAAAACCATTAAGAAATGTTAAAAAAACTGGGTAAAAATCGACTTAAAATTTGAAAAAATTGTTAAGAAACGTCGAAAATTAGGTAAAAATTAAAAAAACAAGTAAAAAGTGAAGAAAAATTGATCAAAAAGAAATAGTAAAAAATGGATAAAAAAAATTTGATAAAGATGAGTAAAAAAGTGCAGGAAATTGAACAAAAATCATTAAAAAATGCTGAAAAAACTGGGTTAAAATCGATTTAAAATTTGAAAAGATAGTTAAAAATCATCAAAAAATGAAGAAAATTGAACAAAAATCACGAAAAAAATTGTAAAAATAGGCGAAAATTTTATAAAAATGGGTACAAATGCAGAAAATTTAGCAAAAATCACAAGAGGTAAAAATTGCCATAAAATTTGAAAAAAATTGTGAAAAATAATCGAAGCTCGGGTAAAATTTTCACGAACGGGTAAAAAGTGTGGAAAATTGAACTAAACCCACGAAAAAATATGACAAAAATCATTACAAATGATCGAAAATTAGGTGAAAACATGATAAAAATAAGTAAAATGTAAAGAAAATTTTTCGAAAATCACGAAAAAAAATTTGAAAAATGAATGAAAATGGATAAAAGGTGCGAAAAATGGTCAAAAATCAGGGAAAGTATTGGAACATTTTTCAGACTTTTGACAATTTTTTTTAAATTTTAGTTCATTTTTCAACATTTTTAATTGATTTTGGGAATTTTTTGCTTTTTTTACTTATTCTAGATAAATTTTTACCCAATCTAGAGTGATTTTCGAAGCTTTCATCATGATTTAGGTCAATTTCCACCTATTTCTGGACACTTTTCCACAGTTGTCATCAATTTTTTGCACTTTTTATCCATTCTTATCTTTTGACAAAATTTTCGTTATTTCCAACGAATTTTCTTCACTTTAACCATTTTAATCAGTTTTACATCCAATTTTCCTTTATCCATTTTTCAGAATTTTGTGATTTTTGATCAATTTTTTGCACTTTTTACTCATTGTTATCCGATTTTTAACTAACTTTCGGTGATTTTTAACGAATTGCTTCACATTATAGGTCAACTTTCAACCATTATCCAATATTTTTTGTGATTTCTCATTCAATTTTTTTGCATTTTTTACTTTTTTTTTTATCAAATATTTACAAAATTTTCTATAATATTTTTCAATGATCTTTTTAATGTTTGAATCAATTTTCAACATTTTTTCGTGATTTCCGACGAATTTTTTTCACTTTTAACCATTTTTAGTCAATTTTTTATCCAATTTTCGATAATCTTGGGCTTCGATCGACATCGGATTAAATATAATATAAGTGGAGATGAACTCGGGTGAAAATTCAGTTGTGTCCAAATTTAAAAGAGCGCGATGGGGGAGGGGGCTTAAATTACAAAAAAAGTTTTCGTTTTTGAACTAATCGGTAAAGAATCAACATGTAAGAAACATATCCAAAAATTAACCACCTATGTTAATTAGGAGAGGTGATACGAAGGTTTTAGGCCTTTTTGAATTTGAAAAAATTTGGTCCGTAGCATCAGGTTAGGCTATAATTTGGCAAGCAGATTTAGTTCGGGCTGTGAACTCGTCTTTTCGATGTTCCGAGTTTTCAGTTGTATTGCATTCCCTCACAGCCCCGAAAAAGTAAATTTCTGAGCGATTATGGACGTTTTTCGGGGAAATTTGAGAGAATGGAGTTAACTGCAGGTAAGTGTTAATACATAAGTAATAGGTACGTCTTTTTTCATCCACAAATAAATAAAAAAGAATACCCAATATCACTCATTCGTAATAAACCGAAACAGAATCGGTGTGGCGCTACGATTAACGAATTTTTCAACACACGTTATACACATGTTTATCGACACACAACTAGAATGGCGCATACTTCGGCCAAGTAAATACACACATACAGAACTAGAAATATACGGCAAGCGCTGTAAAGGTGATTTAACCGGTGCACTGGGAGTAGAAAGGATAAGGAGAGGTAATACACGAAGCACAATGAAATGCCACAGCTAGCTTTATTGATATAGGTTATTAGCAGCTCGGTGACAAACGCATTGTCAATAATAGCGACTTAAAAAAATATAGCTCGAGCTTGAATTGTGCACGAGCATATGGAGCATTATTTCGTTTTACTCGAAACTCACTTTATAAGGAGCGGCTTTATCTTTCTACATTCTTCAGAGCGGGCGCCCTCTGCGTGTATTATTATTAATCCGTCTCTTTGAAAGAAGGAATTTTGTCTCACGATGCGACTAGCAACGGGCCGGTGAGGAAGAGGCGATTATGAGGGGCAACGTGCGAGGTTCGTTATTTTCCATTTGAAAGGAACAGTGTTTTGAGTTCCTACGTGCTGATATTTGGAAATTTATCCAAGTGACGACGAACAACAATTGATTTGAACTCATTTAATATAATTATATATTTATCGCCAAAATCAACTTTCAAGTATTTTATATAAATCTAAAGACGTACTTCTTTGGGCATGTTTTGAAATTATGTTAAAGCCTAAGAGATAAGTTGTGAACGGATAGACTGAAGCAAAATTACATACGAAAATTATTGTAATTTTTTTTCAACATATTAAAACGTGTTAAGTGTAATTTGCGCCTGGCGCGAAACTACTGTAACTAAAATTTAAGGTACGCGCAGTTCATAGGCAATAGCATAAAACTTTATAGATAAAATTAGAAAAAATTTTACGAAACAATTTTACCCAAAACTACAGCGGATGTGCTTTTGAAAATAACTAATCCCCCATTTTTGCTAAAATTAGTACAGAGATATTTTTCGAAATGTTGAAAAACAAATCTGACAATGAAAATTAACCCCCCCAAAAAAAAGGCCAGTTTCTCTTCTGAAATTTATCCCAGAACCAGTTCTAATAGAAACCAGTTTGAAATTTGAGTCGATTTTAGTGATAGCCAGTCATCACCAAACTGTTTTTTAATCCGCTGAAAATGAATGTGATCATAAAAATTATCACAAGTGAATTGACACTGAAATAAACCAGGTTCAATTCTAAAATTTATCAAGTTTCCTTCGGATATTAGAACAGAGTTGTTTTTAAGGTGCAGAACAAAATCGACACAAGTGAACCAGTTTCAATATAAACCGGTTTCATTTCTATAAATTCAACCAATTATATTTGAAACTTGGTTTGGAGATGTTAATTTTTGAAGCACTGTCAATAAACCTGACCTTGAAAATTGACGCGAGGAGACAGGTTCTTACGGTAAACCGGTTTCATTTCTAAAATTTATCACGTTTTTTTCGAAAATTAGAACGGAGCTGTTTTTGAGGCGCTGTACAAATTGCACCGAGAAAATCAACGTAAGAACCTGTTCCAATATAAACCGGTTTCAATTCCAAAATCTAACCCGTTATTTTTAAAACTTGGTTTGGAGATGTTAATTTTTTCGCTATTTCCTCTTCATCTGAAGCAATCAAAGTGGTATCATCTGCACATCGCAGATTACAGATTCTTCTTCCTCCAATGAAAATGCCGCCATTCTAATGTTCTAGAGCCTCGCGAATTATGTGCTCACCATAGATGTTGAATAACTGCGGAGATAATATGCATCCTTGACGCACTCCCTGTTCCACCTGAAAAGCCTCAGATTCTTCACATCAATTCTCACCAACGTAGAATTGAATTCAAACAGGGACTCTGCCAAATCTACTATCTGAGCAGGGACTCCCATCTTTCTTAAAACTTTGAAGAGCTTCTTCCGATTCAGGCAGTCAAAGGCTTTGGCTTAATCAACGAAACACATTACTACAGGTATGTTGAACTTCTTGCACTTTTCGATAATTTGTTGAACATTCATATTATCGAACAATCACCCTGAAAAGTGAGTTTTGCCATGCTTCGAGTTTGTCGCAAGCATATTTTTTCTTATAATTAAGTTGGCCAGTTGAAATTTGACAGGATTTTTTGGAGGTTTCAATTATTCATTCCAAAATCAAGTGCTATCCCAGCCATTTGTTGAAGAAAAATCATGGACCATTTGTTTTTCGAATTCCATACATGGAAAAATTCAAACAGATTACTAGAATATTCTATTAAAATTAGACCGAAAAAACAATTAAAAAAACAAAAAATAATCGGTTTTACAAAGAACAAAACTTGATAAAAATGGCTGAAGAAATGTTGTAATCAAACCAGATAAATTGAAAGGTGTAAGTCTGTTGAAATCTTACAGAACCTAAAACACAAAACATAACCAATTCTTGGTATCCTTGAGGGATTATAAGAACGTAATTGATAGGCATGTATCACTCATAACTCCAGTACGACAGTTGTAAGGATAAATTTTGGGAAATTTCTACCTCGTATAGGTTGACATGTTCCTTAAATTCTAGAAATGAAACGTTTTGAATCAGAGAAACTTGGACGACAAAGTGAATACGAGTGTTTCGCACAACTTTTAGGATGACAATTGAGCCTGATCCAGTTTCAAGTCGATAATGGTATTTACTTCGAATTAGTGAATGATTAAAATCAAATCGAGTGGAAGTAACGATAAGCAATTATAACATAATCGATGGTTTTTCGCTACGATAGTTTTTAATAAGTAAGTACATAACAATACGTGTACATAAGTAAGTACTTCTACTTACATACACGTACCTACATAACGAGTTATTAGTTTCAAGTCGTAAACAAAGGACACATCAAGCACATACACGTAATTATTTGTACGTACTGTGTACACCAACCATACTCATACGTTAAGCGGATACGCCATCCTATTAACAAACTGATTTGTGAAACTTTTTACAGATGATGTCTAGCAATCTAGATAATACTTATACTGGCACATCTGCATTCATACAATCGTAAATTTGCGTACTTCTTAAGAAGCATGCTGTCGTTTGCTGAAGAGTTTTCAGCCAGAGGTGTGAGAAAAGTTGGCGCACAGGCAACTGGCTCGTGTCGACCGAGCGTTCTTAATGACTTTGCTGTTCGATCCTTCGATGTCGTCTCTTCCTATCATTGCGGAGCAAAATTTATACAGGCGATTTGATCAGCTGGTAGGACTGGCTGAGAGCAACGAAAATCCTCACGCGGACGTGTATTTTTAATAAAAAAAATTTTTGGGAAACATTCGATGGTGCCAATAATAAGATTATATAGTTATGTGCAAAAACAGTAGTAGGTATGCAATTTTAATTTGAAGTTTTTTGAAAAATTTAACCTTGTTTCGTAAATTGGAATTTTAAAAAAATAATTGGAATAATTTACTTATTAACGCCACTTTCAAATTTCAAGGCACAGGCACCACGTGCATATGAGATTTTTCGTCGCTCTCGGCCAGTTCTACCAGCTGATGAAATATTGTGAAAATATATGAACGTGTAGTGTAGCACGCTCGTAAAATAATTAAATCGCTTTAATTTTCGAGTACTTGGCAAACAAAGAGTATAGTATACTGCAATGGTAGATAAATAATAGATAAATGGCGTGAATTATTGCGCCTGCTTGCGCCACTTAATAGCCTCATCATCAGTAGTCAGCTATTCGTAGTTACATACATCGACTGTCATTCGATCACCTCAGGTACAATACAGAGATAGACATACATCGACATCGGAAATAAAATTCTACGTGGCAGCTTGTCTTTTGAAATAAGGGCTGCTGAGGAAATGCCTTCAACCCCATTATTCCTCTATTCGACGTCAATAAATGGGTAAAAAAAAAATCAATTTACCGTTCGATACTGTAGCATAGTGCGAGCCCAGCATAGCGTGGCGGCGGTCCCTCGATAATTTATAAATTACAGACGATACGAGAAACCCGGAAGCAATATCTCTATCATTTGACGATAATTGCTCGACACTGCTACAGTGTAACTGTAGCATTAGCTATCTTTATAAGGTATATACCGCGTGATACCGATAATTATCAAACGATGGGCGTGCGATTTTTTTTCCATGTACCAACCACATCTATACGGGATGATTGTCTCACACGTGATAAGAAGCGAAAGATTACCTGTAGGTATTTCGACTATCTATACAGGTATTGTACTATTACGTACTTGTACATGAAATACTACGTCAGACATATGGGGTAGTAATAAATGCATTCGAAATTACTTTTTCGATTACAGTATGTTCGATAATTTTTTCATCCATTGGCACCAATTGCTAATAGATTTCTACACATTTCAGGTAAAAATAAAAATCAAGAAATGATCCCGATGACAACAGAGGCTAGCTAATCTGGGTTAAAATTTGCTGGTAAAAGATTCACGTTAATTTTTTTTCCAAGTGAATTTTCAATCGATTCTTTCCAAACTTGGTATGAAAGTGAAGGTACATGTATTTGAGAGGAAGACAGTAGAATTTTTTCGTATTTTTCCCATATTAAATATAACCTTGAAATTGAATTCGGAAACTTGAGAGGGGTCTGTAGAGCACCCTCTAATAATTTGGTAACATGTAAAAAATTATCTCACGTTTTCATAAATATTTTACACACATAGTTTTTTTTTTTCGATTTTCTGAGGGGATATTCACCTCTGTGGCACACAAAAACCATGTTAGTGGCTTTTGGAGGCTACAGACAGAATCACATTCCGAAAAATTTTAATTTAAACGGAGAGTAATGTACTCCTAATCACATAGGCAGGGACGTGCTACCGCTACCTTCCAGAAAGAGGCCCTCAGTCCCACGAAATATATAATGTATCAGTTTTTTTATATAACAATTTCGTAAGTGAAGATAGTACCACTTCTCGTTTTCAACTTTGCACTTTACTTCACTCAATTGAAATTTCAAAAATTACGAAGAAGAAACAAGGGGTGTATATTTAATAAATAGCTATTTTGAGATGTACAGGTTACGAAAAAAAAAAATTCGATCAAAAACGAATTAGTTTTTCCAGTTTTTTGAGATGTTTCACTATTTTCAAAATTCCTTGAAAATCATTGGAAACTGAGTAAAAAATTGATAGAAATTTGTAAAAAAAAAAGCACAAAATTGATAAAAAATTACAAAAATTTGAAAACAATATAAAAATTGACCTCAATATTGAAAACAATCATAAAAAATCATCGAAAATTCGTTAAAAATTGACCAAAACGAGTTAAAAATGCCGAGAATTGATAAAAAAATCACGAAAAAACGTTTAAAATAGATGTGAAAATTAACTAATAAGCGGTTAAAAATAATTGAAAATTGATATAAAATGATGAAGATATCGTTTAATATCATCAAGAATTGATCAAAAATCACGAAAAAATGCTAAAAATTGAATGAAAAATTAACAGAAATACTTGAAAAATGCAGAAAACTGGTCAAAAATTAAGAAAAAATGTTGAAAAATATGTAAAAGCGTCATCTAATTTTTAACATTTTTTCATGATTTTTAATCGATTTTCGATGACTTTTTACGATATTTTTTCATTTTCAAGCGTAGAAAAATAGGCAAAAACTGACCGAAAACAAAGAAATTTACAATTTCAAATATACTCGTGCATTCGAATAAATTTTCAAAATATATCCATCACGCTAGCATATTGGGGGGGGGGATGAGCATGAAAATGGACTTGGATCGAATTATGACCATTCACTGCATAATCAAAAGAATCAAATAAAAGATGGGGTGGGTACTAAGAATGAAGGGCCCATTTAATCAAATTTGCACGCGGCTATCAAATTGTTGAGCACACCATCGTGAGCTTTCAAATTCGATTATGTGGTCACATTCAGGATAAAAAAAATCTGGAAAAATTCCACAATATTACCCCTAGAGACTTTATTTTCATACCAAGATTGAAAAAAGTCAATTAAAAACTCATCGAGAAAAAAAATTAACAGTGAAAATCTCTTCTAAAGTACATTTTTCATTACTCCAATAGATGAAAAATCACTCCATGCAAAACTATAATAGACAATTACAAGCTTTTGACCATTCAAAAGAATTTAAATAATGTGGTTTGAACAAACTGAGATGTCATATCTCATTTTAATATTTTGCCTGTCACGCTGAAGTAGGCTTGTTTTGATTTTGCGAATTCAGGGTCGAAAAGGTTCCACGAAAGAGTTAGGCAGCAGCGTGACAAGATAAAAAATAAAACATAAATTAGACTGCTATCTAATTTTTCATACCTACAAGTTGGCCATGGTGGCCGTTTCAGTGGCCTTAGTGGCCCGAATTTCACAAAGGCCTATTGGCCACTGGTCACACACCACGCGGTAGCGAAAACAAACGTTGACGAATTATCAACAATTGAATATTTATACGAGTTTAAAAGAAAATTAAAATTCTATTAACAATAGGTAAAAAAACGAACTTAAAACATACCATTGAAAAAAAATAACAAAATCGACAGGAAAAAAAATTATTATTCTAAAAAACGAAAGGAACAAAATCACATTATTTTTTTTCAAGTATCTTCCAACGAGGAGGCTTTTCTTGACTCACGGTTTGAACTTTACTTCGTGGCAGCACCTTCAAGGCCAACAGCCAGTGGTGCACTCGGAATTAGCCGGATACACTAATTTAGTAGGATTGAAACCTATCAATGCTAAATTTAATATCAATTTTATACCCAAGAATTCTACCTCCACAAAACAGAGAGACCTTTGCAACGTCTATGGTTCTTCACCACTTCTCTTTTTTTGAAAAAAGTTGGTTTGATGCGATTTCCAATGTAATTCTTTGTTTAATAGTTGTCCCAAAATCTAAAGAGTTGAAATTTGGTATGTATACGTGGTATTTCCCTTCTTTCGCCTTTTAATTAATCCATAACTGATATTTTTGATCACTTTGTCAATTTTCTCGAGTTCAGAAACAAATTTTGATCAAAAATCAATCCCACACTTGCAACATCAATACCTACACCACCAAACCAAAGCTACCGTGAACTTGAGTGATACTGACAAGAATCAAATAGAGTAAGTAATTCACTATTCCTTTCCAACAAGCAGACTCTTTTTCAAAAATTATACCACAGAAATAAGCCTAGAATCAAAAAATTTCACACCTTTGGGAGCTTGAAAACAACCGAGCCAGTTTTGACAATGTTTTGTTCACTCAGAAGCCACTCGAACACGAACAACTTCACAATTCCTCCGAATTAAATGAAAATACACTCTTCTGACTCGAAATTCAAATCACTCTGTAACTTCAAACCTGATTAGATAATATTGCAGCTCCCACGCGCATCCAGCACTCGGTTTCAGTCACTGGCGCCATTGACACTTCTTTCTGTTCATTGTGCATTGCATTATAGCATAAAAATTCAATTTCCAAATTTTACATTCAAACTTGAGACGATGCTACATATGACGCAACTATTGTATCGCCTGCCACGAAAAATCTATTGTTTCTTATCGTATTATAGGTATATTAACGACAACAAAACCTATAATCTTCAGATAGATATCGATGCTAAAAATCGATCTTATACCTTTACCAAACGTACACAACGTACATATAAGCCACGAGCACTCGAAGAATAAGCCACATGTGCGATAAAATTTTACTCACAAGTATGGAGTATCGTACATTCCATTCACACAGCACACTACACACGTAGGTACTGGTACGTACCCATTACGACAACGTTCGACGTTCTTTTACAAAAATACACATCCAAGTACATACCTATTTACTTCGCGTTCGGCTATGGCAAGCCCACTTGGAATTACATATTAGTATTTATTTACCAATATATCAGCTATAGTAACTGTACACCTGTATCAAGTGTATCATGTCCTAAACACCAGTCTTTTTGTCCTCGCGTACCCCGAATTATTACACCAGCGAGTATACCGAGAATTAACGGTTTTATTACAATTCGATTCTTCGAAATACGATATAAAATTGATAATTTCTTCGAAACAAGCTTTAAATATTTGTGACATCATAATCCATATCGCTAATAATATTGGTTCAGGTATTTTATCAATAGAATTACATTTAGTCACCTCCAAACTGGGAAGATTATCGAAATCGTTGAATCTTGTAAACACGTTTTTTAAAAAGGACACGAAAAAAGTGTGAATTGGGAGCGAAAACACGATTAAAATTAATTTTAAAAATTTGACGAAGAAAAAAAAACATGATATAAGAAGACAGTGTATGCATCAAATGCAAGGTAATGTATACGAACATAAAAGCTATGTTGGATGAAAGATGAGAATTTGGATTAGATTCGACTTTATGAAACTAATCAATTGAAGAACAAATTTTCAAAACCAAAAAGATTTATAAAATACCATAATTTCCAAAAAATATCATTTGCGCCTAATTTATTTCAAAATTGCCTAAATTCGACTGTTTTGAAAATACAAAAGCTCTCTACGCTACAATACTTTAAAAAAATGGAAATTTTATTAGTTCATGAGATAAAACTTAAATTGCCATCTCTAAGCATTCTTTTTTTTTTTCCTTTTTTTTATTTATTATTAATATTGTTATAATTCATCATAAAAGAAAGTATAATAATGCATGAATCACCCGATGACTCATTCAAGCAGGTATATTTCTACGAAGTTGCATTACTTTGCAAAAGCTAAGAGTCATTTACACTACATTAAAACCACGCTGTAAAGTGTATAACTGCGATTAAGATTGAAATTGGTTATCGAAGCGGATCGCATGACAAACCAATATCTTTATATATCTTCCGACCGATAAATTAAAATTCCTATGCGAATGTACCATACCAAGTTCAATTTAAAAACACAGCAAGTTATTTTCGTTTATAAGCCTTTATGTGGACAGAGATTTTATTCTTTGAAAATGCAAAGGAGGAGAATTAGTATTGACGGACTCGAATGTTACAGTAATTGAACAGGGGTGGTCAAAATACTAAATTCTCAATTGGTAAACGCTTCGCACGATTGTCACGTGAAATGAAAATTATTCTATCAGCCTTGAACGAGAATAAAAAAAATAATAATTACTCATTTTTAAATGATCTTATAAATATTAAAACGACGTTAATGGTTGCTTTCGTATAAATAAAATTCTGGTTTTATATGCATATGAATGCAGTTTAGGAAACATTGTTCAATGTTCAAATCGGTAGGGCAATAATATGTAGATATACGATCGGTTAATCTCACATACACAAGTATCCTCTGCTACACGACCAATATACCATCAGCAATACCATAACCATTCACATATAAAGTACGTATATATCATCGTACTTGTTCAATGATATAGACAAAATGCGACTTTCATCCAGATACTTATTGGTTTGACTGCTGGGCCAAATAACACCTTTGCTTTTAGATAAGTGTCTCAAACACAGTATGAGCTGAACTTATTGCTTCTCCTGTATCGCGAGGGAATATCTAATGAGGCGCCCGTGTAACTATAATATGTATGAAGCCTTATGTACTACGCTGTATGCCGCTTTGATTCCATTCGTAATGTACACTTTGCCCTTACACAATGATAACCGATACGCAATTGAACACACCTCTAACTCGTTATTTTTTTTACTTTTATATACGTATTTTGATGATTCTTATATTTGTCATTCGGGGAAAAAAGCATCGCAATGGGTTGCTTCTTGAGTCTGATTTTCGTCTAATAAAAAAGATACACATATTGTACATTCATTGAATTGAAAGAGAAGGGGCACTCTTCGATGTTTTTTCTTGATCAGTAGGTACAAAATATACAGCGAAATGAATAGCTTAAACCCCTAAAAGGCACGTCCAGGACCGCTACTAAACTTACATACCAAATTTCAGCTCCCTAGTTCAATTTGAAGGACAGATATAGGTGGAGTAAACTGGAAAAATATGGCAAAATCGATTTAAAACCCACTTTTTCGGTTCTATGTGTGTGGAAGGGGGTGGGAGGGTGCAGAGACAAATCTAAGAGCCCTGCAAAATCTACATATCAAATTTCAACTTCCTAGCTCAATTTTGAGGGAAGATATGCGTGAAACAGTTTTTCTCTCACGGTCAAAAAGGGAATAACTTCAATTACTTCCATGATTCTCCGTCGATTAGTTTAAAAATTAACAATTTTTGCAATTTCAACTGTTCAGTACTTTGTCCTCAAAATTTGAGCATTACTGCATTTTGACTCAGGGTCGTTCCCACTCATCAAGCCAATTGTTCAAGTGTGTATCTTCATTGACAAGGTTTTAAATCGTTACTGCGTTGGATTCCGTATCATAAAAGATATGTTCTTCTTGGAAACGGTTTCCATACTGTCCAAAGATACGAATAAAGAATTTACGAAAAATAAATACGATAATGATGATCAGTATACTCCCGGGAGATGGAATGAATTATTCAAGAAAAGAAACAAAAATTCAAGTCTGAGAACTAGTTAAAATTGAACAAGTAGTTGAGCATATGTATTTGTATGTGACAAAAGAAGACATGATTACATGGTTTGGGAAAGTTTGACAATGTTCAACCAAAGAAAATCTCGTACTAGTCCTGTTTATCCAATCAGATTTGAATGATTTACCTCGATCCAGATTCCATTTTTTTTTAAATTTGAAAAATCACTCAAATCTGATTGGCTAGACATAGGTAAGCATAATGTTCAAATAGAATGAAGTAAACGGAACCCAGAACACTGAAAAATAATTTGATGAAACACTTGGTGGAATGCCAAAGAACGGAAAACTGTTCTATATAGAAAAAGTTACTACTTCAACATGCAATAGTTGCCGGCATGTTGATAGTTCTTTAAAAGCAGGATTATATCCTTGACACCCGGAAGTACCCTTTGCTACGAATCTCAAAAAAAGGAAAAAAGATTGCGAGGAAATGAAAAGACTTCAATCGGAATTCCGCTACAGTTATGGTGAAGAATGAGATTACAGTTCCGAAAAATTTTCTGCAATACTCTACGAAGTCGTAGAAATTGTTTTTGTGATTCAACTGAAAGCACAGAATTGTTTCATATAGAAATAAATATATCACAGGCTCAATAATGTAACTGATGAGGTACTAACCTCAGAATTTGGATCGAATACAAATATAAGAAAGCAACTTCATCTTTGCAACAACAATTCATTCCAAAAATATCCGAAACAGGCGATAATACAGAAGAAGATACATGAATTTGGTTGCCAGGGGAAGTGAGAAAAAACGAGCGATACAATTTTCAAATATTTTCCTCAATTTTTCACTCATTTTCGGACCCAAACCTCAAACCTCTGCTTATTCAGGTTCCGAAAAACATAAATCTCGAGTCGTTATCACAAGAAGTCATATCGAGACGTTTTAATGAAATTTTTCATTAAAACGACGGTACCAGGAGCATTTATCTAATACGACAAATTTGAAAAAGTACTTACATTATTACATATAATAATTAGCGAATACCGTTCCAATTGATGGTAATGGCGATGACGATCTGGTTGAACATCCAAACATTGGCAGATAACAATTGAAAGAACTGGGTTATTCGATCATATACCCGAATTAGAAACTTCGAATCTACGTAATTAATCGATACTATGCATTTTGTAATCAAAATCAACGAATTAAACGTTAATTAAACACTTAAGCCCGAATATAGACGAGAAACCACGCGCACAAAAACCTTCACTGGAAACACTAAAAATGTCATTTGTCTTTGTTATTGAATGTTTGTTGAAAAGTTGAAAACAACACTTTGATCAACAATAATATAAAAATACACACCGGTACGGAACCGGAAATTATCTCTTTTGATGATTCGAGTATTTAACATGAAGCACACTACGACTTTCGATTTCCTTCTTTTTTCCAAAAATAAAAATAGTAATCATATTAAATTATGAAATAAAAATTGATGATTATATTTTAATTTAAATTTCATCAATAATAAAATAAAAAAAGCCGTAAAAATTAAAAAAAAAAAATTTTAAAATACCAGCGTGATAAAATGCCGGAAATGGAAACCGAATCTAGAACAATTTTGTTTTCAAACTGATTTTGGAATCAACAAGTCTGTTATGTCAACACACGATTCAAATGTTATTTTTAAATTTCAATAATATTTAAAATGACAATTTTTCTTCAATTAATCGAATTAATTTATATTTGACTGTGTAAATTGTTGTAGCATTAAAGTAACGTGAGTTTAGTCGAACTACCGTTATTGATGAAGTTTATCATGTACTTTTCAGGTGTATTTGTAATCTTCTTTCATGTCCTATAGAATGGCGATTTCATGTTCTAATTGTATTACATTCGGTGTAAATTCACAGCTTAATGCTACTGTCAACTATTTAAATTAATCAGCCAGAAATGATTCATCGTCGGTTCCAATACATCAAAGTATACCAATTCAAAATCAGATCTCACAGATTCGCTTTCCGGCAACAAATACCTGAGTAAGTTTTAAGTATTTTATCCTTACTGATCGTAATTCTTTGAGTGTTTGATGAAGTCGTTAGCATTCAGGGAACCCTAACCGTTGAAAATTTTCGAATTGATTGATTACATTCACAGAGTCAAAACTGCAAGTATCATTTACTTTTAGTAATAACATTTCAACTTCGTAAAAGCTTAGGTACGTAGAAGAACGTTGTATTAATTAAAAAACATCAAAACATGTCCGGATTAGGCGTTGCTGTTTGAATACAACGAACCTTGTTTCAAGTGGTCATTGTAATTCGTGTAATTTGTAATTTGCGAAGCATAAAAAACACTTTAACACAGTCGTTTTATTATTATTCCAGGATAAGTATTTTATACACGTGTTGTAATGTAGACTACGAAGACTGCGATAAAAGAACGAAAGTTTTCAACTACGCTCTCAGTCACGTATTGGAGTGTTCAATATTTACGAGTACAGGTACGTATTATTATGGTTTATATTTCGCCGAGATATTTGCCGCCTTGTCTAACATACCTAGGTATTCCAATTCTGATCCTGTGTACATAATGTTGAATCAACATTCTTGCACCTGTTCAGTTAGCACGTAAATGCCAAACGAAATTTACTCGTTAATAATTAAGCATTTATTAACATTTAACGTTCACGGTGTAGGTATATAAGTTCGTACAGTTATTACGAGCTGTATTTCCGGCTCATGAGTAAATTTAACTTTAGTATTTAGGCGCTTTGCTATTCTTCGGTGTAAATTTCTCCCGATGATGGTTGTTCTTTTCGATTGCGGGTAAAAAGATGGTCGTAACTGCAGAATCGAACAAAACGTTACCTTATACCGATGATCATGTGAGTACGCGGAGATTTCATGTTATAACGTGCACATACTTATATAAGTACTATGAATATGTTGATAAACTTCTGCATTCGTAATACTATTTACAAATAGATACCAGCCATTTTGAATTGATTTTAATCAAATAACGCATTTATGATTCACAGATCGATACCTGTTCGCTAGTAAAGTATACGAATCTACTAGATAATTTGTTATAGCTGTAATTTGAAGAAACACGAACGCTACGAAAAACGACTCATTGTATCAGCACTTGAGCGGTTTCATTCATCAGTACCTTATACCTGCGTAAAGATACGGTACCCGTTATTGCATTTGATAACTTTTTTTCATTGTCGCATTTACACGGTGCGGTAACATGTATCTTCGGATAGTTTTTAAATATACCAGTACAGGTCTTCGATATCCGTCCCCGTTCACGTCTAATTGAAATTTTCATTTGCATAAATTAACTAAGTACATGACTACAGTTGAGCTCACCTCGGAAACGTAGTACATGAAAATAGTACCTATACGTTTTGCTAATTGAATTTGTGAAAAATTTATCGCTTACTTTAATGCTGCGAATAAGGACATCAAGTATGAAATACTTTTAAAAAGTTAGTTTTACATTTAAAACGATGTATTTAAATCACGTCGGTTCATTATTATTATTGACAGATAATGTACGTGATAAAATGTGGCATACCCGAGGGTATATCCCACCAACATGACCCTGTCCCCAGACCCTAATACATGTTTCATTTATTAGAATACATTACTTTGTTTGGTATGTGCGCGTTCTTTGGTTGTTTGAACTAAAGTAGTGTGTATACGATATTTGTTTTATGAACCGTTTAAAAAATCTTCGAGAAAAGGTTTTGTTTATTTTTTTCCGAAATCGAATTCAGTGGTACTTAAATTAATCACAATAGTGATACATTTCGAAAAAATATTGCACTTTTAAATTAAATTCGTACTTTGAAATTATTTCATCGTATGAATTTAGGATCATTTTTTCATTTTTCTTTCTATTTTATTATCGTCGCATTATTATCAAAGTAAAAAATGGTTCAACTTCTTCGAAATGATACTCTCGTGTTTTTATTTTAGGAAACCTTTGAAGATAACGAAACGATTCTGTGGTTTTTAAATTATTTGAAAAAAGTTTACTTTAGTCTCTTACCTACGTGTAAATTTATAAATTCTAGGTTACAACGTATAATTTAGTGTTTAAAAAATTAATTCTTTATGTATTTGTAAATTCTTATCAAACATCGGATAATGGTCATAATTACGTAGAAAATTACTCGAATATGTAACTGAAACCAGTTTCGTATAATGTAATAGCTTACTGTATGGATAAACATCGACAAGCTGGTATCCAGTATTTAATTCTATAAAAATCCAGATTTTCTTTAGTAATAATTTAATTATTTTCACATAAAATGTAATCATATATTTTTCCTGCAGAATTAACACTTTATATTATTATTTGAATTTTAATTCTACACCAGATCTGGATGGTGGAGTCGAATATTTCATACTGTCAAGTTGAATAGTGACGCTCTCTGGCTAATCGTTTTGAAACTCGTGCTAACGGTAACTTGAGTAGAGAGATCGTGGCTTCTCTAGTCTACTTTCACTTCTGTATGGAAGAGTACGCTATAGTATAGTCTCGAGGAAGATTTTTATTCGGAGAAACATTTTCGTTGCCTTTGATCTTGGTAGTTATAGCGATTATTGTATCGAAAATTAATTAATTGTGATCATTTTTTGTTTGCTTGTAGGATTTTGTGTTTTACTTCAACACAACTAAGATGAAATATTGCTGGATGATCAATCTATACTTCATGGTAGACTGCAGATGACAGTTCATAGATCATGGATCATACTAGGTAATTAATTTTTGCTCCCGAATGAATAGTTGATTCATTATTTTTATGATCTAATCGTGCTAGTATGCTTCTGTCTTATCGATTAACAATAATTAGTAGAAATTATTTTTTTTAGCAAGAGATCCGTGCCATTCGACTGCAGAATAATTTATTTAAATTAATTCGTATACTAATCCATCATAAAATGGTGATATTTCAAAAATGCGTTTGTTGAAATTCTTCGAGATCCAATTCTTCAACTCCTCAACTGGTTTTTACGTATTGGTTAAAAAATTTTCTTCTTTCCCTCGCAATTTTTAATCATGAAAAACAATAAAATGCAAACGTTGAACTCGACAAACCAAAACACATCTACTTATAGCTTGAAAAAAAAAAACAAAGAAAACTTTATTAATTTATTTTATACCTCTCTTCGGCGCGGATTACCGAAGCACAAGCAGAAAAAACAAAAAAAGGAAGCATACCAGATTCTAAATCTTGTCGTATTAATTTTTTAAACCGTCGAAAGTTTTCATTTCAAGGGTCAAACGTGGTGTACATATTGTAAACTCGTATGGCGTATATAAGGGTTCGAGTAAACAAATTCACTTTTTATTTCGAGCTTCTTTCATCTCATTAATAATAACTAAAGCAAAGTTACGTTCGTTGGTTTGTTTACTTACGTGTCCACTCAAAAATTGGTAGTTCATCGAAAAAAAAAAAAAAAAAAAACTTGATACGTACGTACCCCGCGTTCGCCTCTTTTTAATGAGCTTTTTTTATTGAGTCGTACGAAGAATAGTGCGGTGTGCATTTTTTTTTTTTTTTTTTGTTTGGTATGGTACTCGATAATGTTGACATTGTAGATGTTCACCATCTGTTGTTGATTTGCAAGTACGAGTGTGTTTATGCGAGAGATATTTGGTAAATGGGGATCATCTTTCATACTTTATTGTTATTTAGCGTTGGTAATTTTTATTTTATTTTATTTTTTATTTTTTTACATGCACGTGGACAGAGATTTTTTCAAATCATAGGTTTAAAATATTCATTTTCAATTCGTTTGAATTTTTTTTTTTGTTTGATACAGGATGTATTTGTTGAGTGTAGTTTTGAGACGTTTACCTTGAAAGGAAAAAAACCATCTCTTTTGCGACCAGTCAAAATTTTAAATTCTTATCGACTTTTTGTTGAGATGTATCAAGCTTTGGTACCACGCGTCTGTCAAATAACGTTAATTGCAATTTGCCCTGTTCGACGGGGCATTAAGACGGTAATAATATTTTTAACAAGGGCAGCATACGTTATCGAAAACTGCTGCTAGCCTCCAATCAACCAAAATCTCATTCATTCGTAATAAGTTTTTATCCTATGAAAACATTCACTTCGTCGAAGGAAAAAACATGTGTACTTTCAAATACTGCGCTGTAATATAAAACTGACACTCGCCGTAAGGAACTGAGCATGTTATTAGCGAAATTTGGGCAATCTTTTTTCAAGAATTGTTACGTGGATGATTTAGGTTGATCCATTTGGAATGGTATATGATAGTGATCGCCAAGATATCGATATTTGTAGTATGCTGCTGTACATGTTATTCCAGGGTCTTCAGTTAGTAGTCGTGAACGTAACTGTTCAGCTGCACAGTACACCATTAATACGAGTTCACAGAAATAATTGGAAAAATATTATATACCTGAATTCAAATTTGAAGTTTTTCGATTATTGCGATTACAATAAATATTAATTTTTTCTCTTTTAGCAAAGTATTGGAGTCCCCAATTGGGCTCCGACCAGTGATGCGAACAGAATTCGGAAGTAGGAAGTGGAATCCGGTAGAATTTAATCATTTTAGAAGAAAGAATAGGAAGTGAGCAATCTTATAAAAATTTAAAAAAAGAATTAGTTACCAGAACCTGGAATTTCAAGATTTGTAGAATTTTATGGAAGTAGGAATTCTAAAAAGTAAAAAAAATTGATTGAATTCCGAATTCCATTTCACCTTTTTTTCATTTAATTATAACGATAAAAATTCGAAAAATTCATCAAAATAACTGAGAAAATGAGCAAAATATGGTTCATTTTTTAAATTTATTTTTCCAATTTACAAAGAAAATCATTTAAAAAGATATTTTGCTCATTTTCTAGTTCTTTTGATGAATTTTTAAAATTTTCATCGTTATATTTGATTACTATGTATTTGTAAAAATCAAAAACAAAAAAAAATTGGTTTGTTTCTGCTTATTACTATTTTAATTTTACCAATTCTGTTTTTGATTCTCTTAGTTTTAAAACATGTTAAAAAATATTTTTTTGGGGGGGGGGGGTTGGTTTTCGTTTTTATTGAGTTTTTGAAACCCTGGAATTTACCCTGGAATTTATCACATCTGGTGAAAGAGTAAGAAAGACTCAAAATAGCCCATATTGCACAAATTTTTGAAACTTTACAAATTTGGAAGGAATTTTAGAACCGAATCGTGAACTCAAATATTTCAAAATCTGGAAGTAGAAGGAAAGAATTTGATTAAATTCCACAATAAACTTCCAGGCAAATATAATGCAATGAATTGGAATTGAGAAGTCGAAAAATTGTTTTCTGATTCCATTCGCATCACTGGCTCTGACCACATAATTGTTTTCGTATGAAGCGAAGCATTAGCAACGAGTTTCCACAGCCAATTCTATTAATCAACCACCACGAGCTGCACTATCCAACACTATCGGAGCTTGCAATTCCCCAAAAACTGAGAAGTAGAGTCTGATTCTGAAACCTCAATGGTCAGGCTCTGCCCATGAGAAAACGAAAACGTGGCCGGAGCCCAAAATTAGGCTCTGATCTTGATTTTTAGATATTAATTGAAGTTTGTTAAAAGTAACAAATGATTTTTTTTAACAATAAATCGTAATTTTTTTCATTTTTTAACTACTTTTTCAAAAGTATTGATATTATTAGCCTGATTTTCTACGTCATATTATCAATGAAAACCAGGCTATTACAGTCTATTGACCAATGGCGGATGAGGGGGAGGGGAATATCAACAAAATTCGTTTTGAGGTCCTAGAAGACCATTAAGACGATTTTTAGCCATGTCAGATATTTATTTTTACTTTTTTTTATTCGTCCTCCCCCTCAAAATGTTAAAATCATCTACTCCGCTCGATACTGACCAAAATCGCTTGAATTCGGTCAATCGGCTCAGTTTGGCGGCTGATTAGATTTATATGAGTGAAGATAAATTTGGGTCAAAATTCAGTTTTGCCCCATTTTGGGGGAGGGGGTGCTGAGAGGTCAAAATCATAAAAGTTGCCACTTTTTAAACTAATTGATAGAGAATGAAATGTTGTATAACATATACAAAAATCAACTTCCCAAGTCAATTAGGAGGGGAGATATGAAGGGGTTTCCCCTTTATTGTCCTGTAAAAGGGTTGTTCCTCCCCTACCCCCCTCCCCCCACTTAACTGAGATAGGAACTTGAAATTTGGTATGTAGATCCAGATGTGCCTTTTGGCGTTTCCAACTTTTTAGCTTCATTGCACCCCTTCACAGCCTCAAATAGGTGTTTTTTTTCATCGATTTTTCTCATTTTTGGAGTTTTTTGAGTTTGGTCCTCACATAACTCCCCTCCAAATTGAAATAAGAACTTGAAATTAGGTATGCACATTTAGTAGGTGCCCTAGATGTGCCTTTTGGAGGTCTCGACTTTTCACCTCTATTCGCCCCTTCCCAGCCTCTATGAAGTGGGTTTTTGGTCGTTTTTTCTTATTTTTTGAGTGTTTCTCGCATAACTTCCCTCTAAATTAGGTTAGGAACTTGAGATTAGGTATGTACATTTAGTAGGTGCCGTAGATGTGCTTTTTGGGGGTCGCGACTTTTCAACCCCATTTCACCCTCTTACAGTCCTAAATATGGGGGCTTTAATCGATTTTTCTTATTTTTTGAGTTTGTTCCTCGCATAACTCCCATCCAAATTGAGCTAGGAACTTTAAATTAGGTATGTATGTTTAGTAGAGACCCTATATGTGCCTTTTGGGGGTTACGACTTTGTAGCTCCTATGGACCCTTCTTACTCGTAATGCTGATTAGGAAAAAAACATCATGAAGCGATGCTTTTTTTCAATTCTCATGGTTATGCCATGTTACGAAAATCAGAACAAAAAAGTATTGCGAAGCAATGTTTTTTTTTTTTTTTTTTTTTTTTTTTTTTTTTTTTTTTTTATATATATTTATTGATATTTTTGAATAACGTATCGAAAATATCGATATTTAAAAATGCATCGGTATGCGATCACTGGTGTACAAGTGAAGAAAACCTAGAATCAAAATTCTGTAATATTTGAATTTTAGAGCAAGAATAGAAAGGGGTGAAAATCACCTGAACCAATCAACCTTAGATCATAATATCCTTTTACTAATAGCTTTTATTATTTTACATATAAGAATAATTTGTTTGCAGTTTCTGGGATACTTTAGAAGCGGATACTCCTAATATTTCTACAAACCTTGTTTTGTCCTTACTCCAGTGGAATGGTGTTGCCAAACTCGTGCCTATATTCATGTTCATCTTCTGATCTGATATCGTATTTTGGTTCTTCCCAGACCCAAGATATTTGCTTACCTTAGCATGCAATAGTCTTCTGGTACATATTTTTTCCTTCGAAACATCGTTTGTATGTGCAAGATAAAAACTACGGCTTTTGGTCAGCGCCATATCGCGTGCCTGGAAACATTTGTATTTTGTTTCATTTATATAGGTCACGTGTCATACGTCACTGGTTGACGTAAGTGATGTTTATGTAATACGTGTTGAATACAATATAATACCGATTTCCGGTACGTTTCATTTTTTGCCACCCTGTTTCTCTGTCTGCCTTGTTCACCCCTCTTGATGTATAATATGTATCTGCTTGGCCCAAACTTCGCTAATACTGGTAACTATTTTCTCGTTGTACTCGTACAATTACGTACGTGAAAGCTCATTCACCCCTGATGCTACCAATGTAGAAAATTTCTTTGTTGTATAACTAGTTGCATTCGAGTTACTAATAATATTTTCTGCGTAGGTACCATTGGCCGTACACACACACACACACATATTATCAAAATCAGAAATAGGCTCACGAGTGAGTATTTATCTATGCGGAGGATGGAGGACGAGCATTTCGTGAGTGTCGACTGATGTCAGCTCTACTGTTTGTGTGTTATGTACACGCGTTTGCATGTGTTTTGTTTGCTTGGATTGGAGTACTGAGGACGCGCGTACACGCCAAAAAAACAACAGATAACGTCAAATGGTAAACATCCAAGGGTCGTGTAATTATAAAACGTGGCGTTGTCGTTGCAAAGATTACTACTACAAGTATACGTATTATGTGTGTATGTTGGTTCACTGCTTCTTCTTATATTCTGTTGTATAGGCCTACGTATGATGATGGTACCTTAAGCAGTATGTGTACCTTCTATGATGTTGCAAACAATGTCGAGTTTTTGTACTCGTAATTTTTTAATTTTACTAGCCCAGTCGTCGAAAAGGGTGCGATAAGAGAATAGAAAGTTCGTCATACGGTGCATGTAAAATTAATACCGTGTATGCTTTTTTGCTTTTTTTTTTTTTTTTTTTGTAATAGTCTTGTAGTTGAAATCTGCCATGTAAAACTGACTGGATCGGTTCGTTGATGATTAGATTTTGGGCTGAAGTGGCCATTCTTCAAGTTATACACTCTTTCAAGGATTTGGTATAATTGTTCAATGGTACATGGAGACACATTTAGGATGAAATTGAAAATAACATTCGATTTAACATTTTTCGGAAATTATTTAATAATTTTTAAATATTTACAAGTGATGATGGTCATATAATTACCCGCGCAAATGTCTCTGTCCATAGAATAGTAATTACATTTATAATAATAATCAACGTGTATAAATAATTTTAGTTACATTGTTTTCGATTTAAAAATATTAGGTAGTTTGGTAGAAGGAGGTACTGCGTACTATAAATATTTACATGTAATTTTTTTTGTATCAAATATTCTATCGTGCTTAGATAATTGAAAAGTTTTGCGTTCATACGTGTGTATTTTGATAATGAACTGAAAATTAATAGATTTTTTTTTTTTTTTACAGAATAAAATAGCTATGCTGAAAAGTTATCGATCAAGTACTCGTAATGAGAGAGAATGAACTTTACGTACAGTAAGTGTTTATTTTTTGAAAAATAATTTATTGTAATGGAAAGTACTTGGTAGGAAGAAATTGTGCAAAACATCGATTTTTACTCGCTATCGAATAACCAACAACTGCAACGTCGAAGGTGTTTTTCTCAAAACGTTATGAACTAGTCGTGTGAATTAATCGACCAATGTTTATTTAAAAAAAAAAAAGTCACGAAATTTTTTATTTATTTTTTTTTTTTTTTAACGACTAATTTTACCTTTTTTATACATTTTACGCGATAGAAAAGAGAATCTACACAGTTATCAGAATATGAGATCTTAGGTGAGCTATGTAAATAACACATAGGTACCTATTTGTACGTAGATTAGACATAATTAATGACAGATTTACAGCTTTACACGTGTAACTTAACTTATAAAGAAAAAGAAGAAGGTAACAAATTTATGTTGTAACGTAACAGAAACAAGAAACATAATATATATATAAAATAAAAAGGGAAAAAAAAGAAAACGAAATATAAAACGCAAATTAAGAACATAAAAAATTGTATAGGCGAAAGTTTTTCTTCAGTAATCATTGTTATAACGAAATATACGAGTAGGAGGAGTGAAAGAGAGGCATTGAGTTGATTTAAAACTACATTACAGTAATAGATAGGTGATACTAAATTTGTGAGGAATTTTTGAAAATCAATAAAAAACATACTTTCAAAAATCAAAATCATATTTTTAAACCACAAATGAATAATTTCATGTTTCAAATTTCAGTAAAGTTACTTAATCTGAAATCCTTTGTAATGCACTCTCTTTACTCTAACGAAAAAAGAAATGTCAACATTGAAAACAATATTTTAATATAATTTTTATCCCAATGGAAAAACTATATATGAATAGATAATACGGATAAAACAGAATACGAACTTAATGTAGGTACTTATGTAATTGTAGCCATATCGATACATTCGGAAACAAAATACAATACAGCCATTGCACATAAAAATAGGATAATGAATACCTACATGTATAACAACAATGATTTAAAAATCAACTTTTTTTTTTGTACATTTTAAATAATTATAAATTAATATTTAAAAGGGAGGAAATTAGAAGAATCTAAAACAACTTAATTATTAGGAACAAATTGGAAGAGAGGAAAAAAGTATTATGTATAAAAACAAATTGAGAAACTTGTACAGAAATAGTGTAGCATTTTCGTTGGTACGTTATACGTATGTATATTGGATACGATTAATAATATCGAAAGAATTATTTACTCGAGCTCACTAATGTAGAAGATGTGTAAGCTTGAGGATTGCACGTGGTTAATCCGAACGGATTCATTGTGGCGAATGGAGAAGATACCAAGCTACCTCCGCTACCAACTCCTGTAAATAAAAAATATTTTTAATAAGATAAAATTTACGGAAGTTTGCTCCTTGTAGCGTATTTGAAATTGATATGTAGATTGTATAAATAATGATGGAATCAGTGCCATGTTTTGTTGGGATATTCCTGTTGTCCAACTCGTGCCGAATTTTAACTCATAATTGCGCAAAGGTTAGCATCCTAAAAGCCTTACGAAAATGAAAAGACGAATGAGTTCCACTTTCATCAATCTGGAAACGCGTTGGGTACTTCACTAGACCGGGTTCAGTTCACTATTCAGGTAAAATTTTGCATGTTATCATTTCACGTCATAACGAACCAAACCTTAAAGTTGGGTCTTTCGATTTTGCTCAAAATTATTCGCGAGTTCCTCTCGTTGGTATAATGAAAGAAATCACCGTTATCTGATCTCAATTCTTCAGGGTAGAAGGGATAGCGATCCTTACAATTTTTGAATTATAGTGATTTTTGTCAACCTGTTTAATTTTGAAGCCTCATTTTCGAGATTGGTTCGCCCAAAAATGAATCTATTTGTTTCTGCACTACCCATTTTTCAACATGATTTCGTGATGTTTCATCAATTTTCTATATTTTTTTTACTCATTTCTATCAATTTTTTACTATATTTTTGATGAATTTTAACGATTTGTTTCACATTTTAACTCAATTTTTATCTAATTTTCAACATTTTTTCATGATTTTTGAACAATTTTCATATATTTTTTCATCTATTTGGTTGGTTATTAATGAGTTTTTTTCAATATTTTTAGCCAGTTTTCACATAATTTTTAACATTTTTTAGTAATTATTGATCAGATTTCGACGATTTAACGATTTTTTTTTTAAGATTATAAGCCACTTTATATACATTTTTCAATATTTTGTCCTTATTTTTGATCTATCTTCCGCATTTTTTAACCATTTTTGTCAAATTTTTATCAGATTTTCAATCATTTTCAACAATTTTTCTTATCATTAGGTCAATTTATGGCTATTTTTCAACATTTTTTCATGGTTTTTGGTTAATTTTCTACAATTTTTTTGTATTCTTGCCAAATTTTTACCAAATTTTCAATGATTTTTAACCTATTTATATCATATTTAGGTAAATTTTCAGCCAATTTTTCAACATTTTTTCGTAACTTTTGGTCAATTTTCTTCAATTTTTTCGTAATCTTGCTAAACTTTTTAGCCGTTTCGATAATTTTAAAGGTTTTTTTCATTTTTTAAATTTATTTTCAAGTAATTTCCAACACTTTTTTGTAATTTTTTAAAAATTTTTGATGATTTAACGATGTTTTTTGTATTGTAGGTCATTTTTCACTAATTTTTAAATTTTTTTCAATAATTTTTTATTAATTTTTTGACCTTTTTATGATTTTAAATCAAATGTATACCCAGTTTCTGATGATTTTTAGCAAAATTTTTTATATTTTAGGGCCAATTTTCACCCATTTTTTAACATTTTTCGCAATTTTTTGTTAAAGTTTTAACAAATTTTCGGCAATTTTCAACGATTTTTTCATCATTTAGTTCAGTTTTTATCCGGTTTCGATGTTTTTCGTAACTTTAGATCAATTTTCTTCACTATTCGTCCATTGTAAACAAATTTTCAGCCAATTTAGACGAATTTTCATTCATTTTTTCATGAGTTTTGATCAACTTTCTTCACTTTTTACCCATTTTAGTTAATTTTTTACCCAATTTTAGATTATTTTCAAAGTTTTTTTTTTAAATTTATACCAATTTTTTGTGATTTTTGATAATTTTTTTGCACCTTTTAGCATTTTAGGCAATTTTTACCCAAGTTTCGATGAGTTTTCCTCTTTTTTTCATATTTTGAGTCAATTTCATCCAATTTTCAACATTTAATCATGATTTTCGATCAATTACCTCCACTTTTTACCCTGTTTTATCAAATTTTCACAAAGTTTTCGATTTTTAACGATTTTTTTTTTTATTTTAAGCTAATTTGTACATATTTTTCATTATTTTTTTGTTGTTTTTGATTCATTTTTTGCACTTTTCACCCATTTCTATGAATTTTTACTTGGATTTCTACATTTTATCATAATTTTTTGTCAATTTTCATAATTTTTTTTCGTTTTTTTGCCAATTTTTCACTCATGAAATATGGAATGTAAACTTGATAGTTATCCTAGATTCATAATTTCAGGTTTTCGAGTACACAGTTACTCTAAAGTTAATCTATCTCCCCCTTCTGCGTTCCTCTCTGCTATTTTTATTTATTTATTAGTGCCATGTACAGGTACAAGCCTAGAGGCACTTACGTGGAGATGTTACAGTTAAGAGTGTTTCCCTATGACTGAAGCTAGAACGGTTACTCTGTCCTCAAAAAATTCTATTTCTTCGAGCTGAAAATTATTTCTTTGAACTGTTCAGTGTTGCCATTACTTTTAACTCCTAACCCACCAAAACTCTGAAGCAAAACCGCTAAAATTCCTGCTATTTTTTAAAATAAAACCAACCTTTTCGATGAGAGCCCACTAAAGTTTCCACTGTTTTTCAAAATAAAATCTTTACAATTATTGATTATTTTGCTCAGCTATCATTCGTTTCTACATTTGTTTGCATCGTTTTGTCTTTACAGATAGAGCCAATTTTGAACAATTGCGGGTAAATTACAGTTTCATACCTATTGAATTGTACAATTCATTTTATCACTTGTATTTCAAAATTTGAATTTTGAATTCCACCATTTCAATAAACAAAGAGGAAAAAAGACATGATTTTAGAAGAAAAAAAAAAAGAAAAATGAAAAAAACGCTACATTTTGAGCTAAAAGGCTAGGAAATCATTGGAATTCGATAAAATTCCCATTAGCTTGAAAACCTCGGCAGTTTCCCGCGAAGCAAAAGTTGAAACTGCTAGACTTAGCCTGAAAATAGTTGTTTTGGTAACACTGGAACTGTTTGTTGTCGTTCTAGTTATTAATTTGTCCCACTGTGCATTCGAATGAAAGACGTCGTATTTAAAGTTGGTATATGATACAATATGATACCTCTGAAATTTGTCCATCAAGCGACATACTTGATATAATAAAATATAAAAAAGGAGAAGCAAGTGTTGTACTCAAACAGCAACATAAAATCAGCAGCAAATTGCAAATTGCAAAAAAAAAAAAAGATAATAAAAAGAAATGAAAACAGCAAAATAGAACATCCAGTAAAATAGAAGCAGAAACGAAACAGAACGTAAAATTCACTATAACGACCTGCTATAGCTGAAAAAAAAAAAAAAATACCTACAAGAATGCACCGTCAAATGATGCCAGGATATATTTGATATATGTTGGGGAGCAGATTGCGTTGATGGAACTGGCGACGGCGAAGAGCTTCTGGCAACAGGCATAAAAGCACTTTTCTCCTTATTGGAATTTCCATCGTTTTCATTATTAGCGTAATGTTGATTATAATTGGAATAATTATCGCAAGGCACCACTGTAAAAGAAGAAAAAAATTGCAGCGAAAAATGTTTAAAGCGCAACAAAAACAACAATTCAAAGCTGGGTGTTGCTTATACAAAAAAAAAAAAAAAAAATATATAGCTTGAGAAAAAAAAATGATACGGTACAAAAAAAACTACGAAAAGCCGCGCGGTGACTAGCGGAGGGGTATGGTAAAAATGCTAAAATGAATTCGGAGCTTTCGAGACACGGTCCCAGATCCACCAAAAGTCTCAAATCGTGTACTAAACTAGGTTCATGATACAGATGTACTTACTGGATGAAGAATTGAACAACGATCCTCCAGTAGGTGATCCGAGATTTGAATTGGCAGTTGAGTTAGATGAACCGTTATAAGCTGCTGAAGGTATCGTGCCGCCGGGAGTAGCACCTCCTCCACCGCTATTAGTGTTACCGTTATTGTAAGAACCACCGCCGTTGGAAGAATGAGGTGTTGAGGCGCTGGATCCGTAGCCCCCTCGAGGTGATACGCTGCTACTTTGACCTCTAGCAAATTCCTCTACAACGAAACCCATTCGATGTTATATTTTTCAAGCATTTTGAACAAGTGAAATACAGATTTATGGAAATATTATACCTTCGGTCCATTGACCTGTGCCGTTTTCGTGAACTGTAACGGCTAATTGACCAGTGTAGGCGTTAAAACCAGAAGATGCCATCGAACCTGAGTTAGTAGGTGATCTAGGAGCGGATATTGAGAACTGGTTGTTTCTCGGCATACTGTAAAGTGCCTCGGCTAAATCGGCTGCTCTTTTCAAAATTATTTCCTGCCAGGATAAAATAAATCTCGTGATTAAGCTGCGAGTTGTACGTATATGTAGATTGTAACAGCCGACGATAGCTTGTATACGAACCTTTGGTAATTTATCTGGATCACCGGGATGTCTGGGTATTAGTTTCTGAAGTCTTTGGAAACCGTAATCTATGGTCGGTTCTTGCAACGCTGCAATACAAGCAGAAAAAAACATTCAGACTCGAGTGAAACGTATTCGACTTATACGTAATTAGTGCATAGAAGCCGAGTTTTTATATACTCGTTTATGGTAAAATGAACGAGTGTGCGTACACACGAAGGCGACACGTGGTAAAAAGCGACGTTAATAATTTACTTTATCAATAATGAATATAGCTACACACGAGCTTGTTTGCATAGTCGAGAGTAAATACGTAGAACTGTAGTACTCACAGACATAAACAAATCTACCGGGGGATCCTTTGCAAAATTGTTTCGACTTATACGATAGTGTTACTTCGACGACTCCTGGTATATGTCTTGGTGGTGTTTGAACTCGTATCGCGTGCGGTGTTAGCAACTGTAACAGAATTTAATGAAATAATGTTAAAAATGAGGCAAAAAAATTTACAAAGTCTTTCTATACAGAGTTATCAATGTTGTAATTTTAAAGTATTTTCAACCTCTATAAATTTCCTTAATATTAATTAACTTATTACTTTGGCATTAAATTGAAGGGAACATCTCGAGAGTGTGTAAAATTAATGAGAAAATAGTGTTTTTTTTTTTCAATTTGAAATATTGAAAAAAATCCAATAATTCCATCAAAAGGTTTTTAAGTACAAAATGAAATTATATACTCCTAAATATCTGACTCATTTTACTAAAATAATGTAAGAAAAAATGTATACATTACCTCGCTCCAAACCAAATGTGTACCAAAGACTACTTGGAGACCTTCAAAAAAATGGTCCCCAATGATGATTACAGTTGAACCACCAGTCGTCCAACCTTCGCTGGGGCTGATTGCTTTTATACAAGGTGTGGCTAGTGGTAACGGAGGATATAGTCCTGCGAACAAAAATAAAGCCATATGTGTATTAGGATTTTTGAATACAGACGGTACCTTATATCAAGCAATATTTCAGTTACACGCTATTTGTTTAGGAATCACCAATATGACTGGAGATGACGATGTAGCATTATTTCAATCATCATAAATAGTAGGAAAAGATAAAACAGGAGCAACAATACAACACACTGAAACTTTTGTCTTGCTGTTATGGGTGCTTAGGGTCATCCTCGAAAATTTTATTGCAGAACAGTTGTACACTTCTGAATCTTTGAAATCATGTGTACTGTTGCATACGAGTGAGAAAAAAAACCACGATTACAGAAGACTCTGCTACCATGCGAGAGTTACTGGATAAGATCTACTTGATAGCTAGCGTGAGTCAGGGTTGCGATTCAATCTTTCAAAATGTGCATCGCTGTATATAGACTGCCGTATGTTGTGGTACCCCAAAGGTGCAGAACATGGTACAAGATGCATCTAATATCATCAACTAGCATGGTGATGAAATCTCCAAGAAATATTTTTCAATAGATTATCGTGGCGTGATCATCAAACTAGTTCAAAATATAAACAAACTCAAAAAATGAGAATTGACCACAAAACTACATTTTCGAGACTGTGCGAGGGTGCATTAAGACTGAAAAGTTGAGACTCCAAAAAAGCACACGTTAGACTACTACTAAGTGTGCATACCAAATTTCAAATTTTTAGCTCAATTTGGAGGGCTGTTATGTGATAAACAAAACTAAAAAAAAAAAAAAAAAAATAAGAAAAACTGACCAAAAAAACTACATTTTTGGGGCAGTGAGAAGGTGCAATGAGGTTGAAAAGCCCTTCCCAAAGCACATCTAGAGTCCTTACTAAATGTACATACCAAATTTCAACTTCCTGTCTCAAAATATTCTTGTGATTGGTTGTTTTTATCACCAGCCAATCAGTTGAAAGAAAGAAAAAGATTCTCATGAAGAACGAAAAATGAAAAGATCAATTAGTCGTGTCAAACGGGCAAAATCGTTCATGATAAAAGCTAGCGATTCTCAAGCAAACCGAAAAGACAAATCGAATAATCAGTATCATCGGAATCGAAAATCAGATTTGGAAAACCGGATATTTGTTTATGTGACTGAAAAGTTGAAGTACCAAAAAAACACATATGACGCTTCCTTGAGCCAATTTGGAGAGGAGGGAGGGAAGGAACAGTCCTTTTTCAAGGTCAAAAAGAGAAATAACCCTCATATCTCTTCTCATACTTCTAACTAACCTAGGAGGCTGATCTTTGGATTGTCTATCGATTATATCGAAAGGAACAATTGTTGTGATTTTAGCCACCTCAGCATCCCTCCTCTAAATTTCGGCACAACTGAATTTTGACCCGAGGTCATCCACACTACAGACTGACAAATGGCTTGCCAATCGAAGCCTATTCCCCTAATTTGATGGATTTTGGTCGGTATCGAATTGAGCAAATGATTTTTTGGTCATAATGCTCTACTAGGACCTCAAAACGGATTTTGTTGACATTTGATCCACCGTAGGTTAATAGTGCAAAAGCTATGATTGAATTCTGTGCAGAGGATTTAAAATTTGGACAGCGGTAGACATCGATATGAATTATCAAGTTTGGTGTACATTGATGTACAGCTAATGTCAATGTATCGATGTACAAGATGTGAAGTGTAATTAGTGATTTCCACATAAAGAATGTGAAATTTTGGATACCAGTGTAATTATGTACTTTTGTACAATTGTACATCTATGCGAAGAGATAGATAGGTATACGTTGATGTATGGTTATTAATTTCTATGTGCAGGATGTGAAATTTTGCCTGCTAAGGTACATCCATGGCCAATTATTGACATCCACACAGATACAGAGTTGGTGAAATTTTATATGATCAAGAACACTGATGTGAAAAATTGCAGATTGATGTACAAGATATGAAATTTTGTATACAGCTGTACTTCTACTGCTCAATAAGACCTCCCCAGAAACTATCCTGATACTGTAGACGTAGAGAACACGTTCGTGTTGGTCTTACCCACTTGGGTGTGTCAAAGGATGGCAGCACTTGAGACCTATTTGATTGATATGGAAGATGTGAAGGTTTAGATAACTATTTACATTGATGTGTAAGTTTGAAGATGATGAGCATCTATGCTTCGATGAATTGTTATCAATGTCAATGCATGAGGTATGAAATTTCTGGTTCAATTAAAGGTTGAAGTAGATGTACATCAGTGTCCATTCATAGATGTCCAATGTCCATAAAGGATTGTAGGTACACTGGTACGTGATGTATTTTGGATGCTGGTGTACATCAATATTTTCATTGAACTCAATATACATTAATGTGTAGTTATTGAAAGCCCCTGAACTAAGACGTGCAGAAGATGTTAGCCATACCACAGGAATTAGACTGGTGGATTATTTGGCCATTTTGTGTGGGCCTGAGTCAGATGGTTAAAAAAGATTTTCTGACCCTGCAAGTTTCACTGTGCTAGGCAAACTGAATTACATGTGAAAAGGAGAGTAACGGTTGTTTTTATGATTTAAAAATTTGCTCATTTTATTCGTTAGTAAGTCTTAAGATAGGTAGATACGTACCTTCAGAAGGATCTAATCTTTTGGCTCGACGACCATGTTTTGAATTATTATGTACAAACATATTATCAGAGACGGCTAATAATGGTCCTTCGACGCTGACTTGAGTGGAAATCACAACCTGCATATTTCAAAAAAACAAAACAAAAAAACACATTATATTAGAATTTTGTGGCAAACGAAATTAATTCGTTGAATGATTATGAGCTATCATAAGCTGCTTAAAAGTTGCAACAATTCTCGAGTGTAGTATCAATCGAGGTTATTAGCAGATTATTTTCATATTTTGATCAGTTCATTACAACATAATGTTTGGCGGTGTTTTCTATTTTTCAAATGGATGTATAAGTAGTTCCTTTAGGTACATCTTTTAAAAGATCATATGTAGGTATGTACGAGTGTGTACGATATTTATGGAATAGGTATACGTGTTTGTACTTGGAGTTAACAGTACATCATCGTGCATTTTGGTTACACACTACATACATTTATGTATTACCCAGCTTGGTACAAGTACATTGTATTTGTGAACCCTTTTTGCAGAGATAGATGTTTACTTTCACTTTGTTTACAATAAGATAAAACGTTATGTGTGTGTGTGTGTGTGTGTAATCGTATTAGTTGCTTCGAGTTGTCTTGTAAAATACTAATGGTCGCTCGTGTTGAAGAGCTTCAAAGTAAATTTTTATAGAAGAAATTTTGTTCGCAATAAAACACGACAACTGCGACAACGTCGTTGAGTCGAGTTAATTATAACGTTTTAAAGATTTGTACTAAAGTTGTAAGTATGTACGTTACGTTGATGGATAAAGTTTTAAATTTTTAAAACATTCATCGCACATAGAGATAGACCGATACATGTTCCAATAAGCAAGACATACACATTCCTATATAAATACACGAGCATCCAGCTTCAGCAGCTGTATGGTTACTCTTCGTACACAGCGTATACCTTATCATTTATATGTACCTAGGTATATTTAAAATATTACTACGTTTATCTACTCCCAAACGAATTCAGTGCTGGTAAATTTTTTTCTACGTATGTTGATGTGGTCTACCATTCCATTATATGTACTTTGTAGTTACTATGTATTTATACAAGATGAGTACAAATACATCTATACATTTTCACATGTAAAAAGTAACAACTCTGAAAGAGAAGGTGTTCCAGAATATTTGTGTGCTCCAATTTAGCTCATCTACTGCTACAAAATATCAGCCTTACCTACGCATCACGCATACATCAAATTGGAAAATATAGTAGAAGTGAAGGTGTTGTTGGTGTTGCGGTTTCAAAATTATTTTTAATTTTATTTCGCGATCATCGAATATTCCATTATGATGAACGTTAATTTTACATGAATGTTACTACGTATAAATGGGTTTTAAAAGGTGCCGCGTGCCGGCGCGTTAATAATGCATTTGATATAGCTCAACCTAGCATTAGTTAAATTTACCAATTACCTGGAAAAAAGATTTTATCAGCACGAGTAAATGTATTCATATGTACGGGTATATTTTATGTGAATACTTTCGCACTGGGGGGGGGGGGGGGGAAGTATGAATTGGGAGTGAAACTATTTTCTTATTCTTAGATTTCAAAATTTGAATGATGAAAAATAAAAACACTCAAGCTTTTAGGAATGTTACAGCAAAATAATTCCAGTTTTCTTAGATCTGATAAAAATCTTTAATCTAATTACTCTGCCCAAAAGTGATAGTTCCATGTAAATGTGATACGAACGTTCTACCATTTTTCAAAATTGTCTTTCGCATATCTCCCCTTCAAATTGAGCTAGAAGGTTGAAATGTAGATTTAGTAGGTGTCTGGAGGTTCCTATTGTTCAGCTCCACACCTCACCATATCTCTCAAAAAATGATTTTGGGACAGTTCTGCTACTTTCAGCCGGATTTTCTATGCCATATTATCCACAAAAGGTGATGGATGAGGGGAGTGTATCAATAAAATCTGTTTCAAGGTCCTAGAGACCATTGAGGCCGTCTTCCTCCTGACTGAAATTATTTACTCCGCTCGATACCGATCAAAATCGCTCAAATTTGGCCAATAGACTCAGTTTGGTGGCGGATTATATCAGTAGGGATGATCTTGGACCAAAATTCAGTCAAAAATAAGCCACTTAGGCTGATCTTATCACATTTAGCAGAGATCTCAAATGTATCCTTAGGATGGTGCCAATTCTGCGTTAATTGTTCTACTAAATGCTGCTGGGGATAATTTAAGACCTCGCGGGGGTTTTGTAAATTGATAAAATTGATCATCCACAATGATTGTGGATAAACGTCTACTTTCCTTGGCTAGAAAGATTTGTGAAAGTCACTGTGTAGATCCTTCTAATGCCATTATGATATTTTCTATGTGAGGTACTGAATTATGATCAGCGAGAAGTTTGTCATTGATTTTTTGAAAGTTGTACAGAAATCTGTATGAGCCATCTAATTTTTTTTAGAAGAAATGCGGGGAAACAATAATGTGGAAAGGTAGATTTTTGGCTGGGAAGTTTATGATCTGTATTAATCCAGATCGGTTAAACATTTGAAAAGTAGTTGAATTACTGAGTAGGGATCATGATACTTGGTGCTGCCTTTTTTCAAAACAATGATATTGCAAACCAAGAAATTCTCACTTCTTCAATGGTAATAAGTAATAAGTAAATACTTGTGATACTCTTCAATCTGGTATCAATAGTTTTTCTTATTTTTGGAGTTTGTTCATTGCGTATCTCCCCCCCCCCCCCCGCCAAATTAAGCTAAAAAAAGGAAATTAGGTATGTAATCCACATACCTAATTTGCACCCTCTTACAGTACCAAAAAAGTGGGTTTTTAGCAGTTTTCCTTACTGCACATTACCCTTCAAAATTAAGCTAGGAAGTTTAAATTTTATATATAGATTTATTATAGGCCTATTCGTATTTTAGGTGTCGTATTGTAAACATCTTTTCTCCCACAATCCACCAACTTTCTGGATTACTAAAATTCCCTGGCAAAGTTCCCAAACTTCTCTTGGTAGAAATCCTGAACCAAATTATTGAAAACTTCTGCATACTCGTTGAATTCAACAAGTACTGTCGAGAGATCCTCCAAACTTAACAATGTCATATCGCATGGTCCAACAGCCATCACATTGTCTATTATGTTGCCATCCATCTCACAATTAGATCTTCAAATAATGAGTAGTATCTAGGTAACAATCTCTCATCATGTCATCTTCGCCCCACTTGCTGGAAGAATAGACTGAACGAAACAGCTTTTGGGTTGTCAAATTTGCAAGCCATCAGAGTCTGCTGATTATCCAAAAAGACATCCTCTGACATATCAAGAACCCGGAAGAAGAGTCGTTACCATGGAGTCCATCACATAAAGCAATAGAATGTCAAATAAAATTATCGCTTAACTGTCAACTTACAACAGTGTCAAGTTGGTGAGCGTTTTCCACCATCTTGGTGAGTAGTGATTTTTAGCCCGGACTTGGTATATCTCTCCTACGCTGAATGAACCATTAGAAAATGAGGTGTGAGGAGGTGAGTTGTATGCAAGGATGGACACAACTCTAGCCAAATAATATATTTTGGTGCTAAGGAATGTAGGTATATTGAGCTGTATTTATGAAGAGTGCAAATCAATTTAATTTCCTCTTGAATTTGTAATCAACAGAACATATTTTGTATGCATCAAGTTGCACTGCCCTGATAAACAATCCTTATGGCTGAATTGGTAAGATGTTGGTGTGACTGTACAGGGATCCAGGTATAGGTTGCTGAATCATAGAGTTCAATAGTGTTGCAAAAGTGACAGAGGAACTAATTTGAAGCCAGTCCTGGGGACATATTAGTCACAATAAGGCCAGTGCAGTATATATGCAAATGACTCATGATTTCAATCCAAGAACTATTTGTAGTAAAATCAACAAAGAAGACAGTTGATTAAGGTGAGATTGTCAAGGTATCTCAGACAGTTTGGAATCATACTGTAGTTTATTATACCAAGGCGAAGGAACTTTTTACAATAATTAATTCATTTCAAACCAAGAAAGGAATAGGTGAGGAAAAGCTTCTCATAATACCAGATGAAATAAAAGAGACATTTAACGTGTTGAAAAACATGAAAAAATCAGGTTTGGGATGGTATATAAGCAGAATGATGACAAGCACTTGGTGAAAAAAAAATTAAAACGATGTCTCACTTTTCTAATATCGTATTATAGGCTTAAACATGGGTCTATTTCAATATAAAATGAGGAGTAAAACAAGGTGATCCCTTCTCACCCCTACTTTTTATATGCACCTTAGAACAAATATTCAGAACATTGAACTAGAGTTATAAAGGAATATTGGTGGGAGGAGAGCGGCTAAGCAATTTTCGTTTTGCAGGTGATGTCGTCAGCAAAGGAACTAATGGAAATGATGCACGAACTCAACGAATCAGGTAAACCAGTTGGATTTTGCATCAACATGACGAAACCTGTGATAATAATACAGAAACAGAAATAAGAATGGATAATGTAGTTACAGAACAGGTAATGGAGCTAAGTTATTTCGGACAAACAATGGCTTTTGAAAATGGAACTGGAAAAAAGTCCAACAGAGGAATTACTTTGATGTGGAAAAAATTTTAGCCCCTTAGATACATATTCAAAGCCACTTTTTCAAACTACCGAAAAAGTCAAATTTTCAACCATTGTATAGTACCTATTCTCACCTGTGGATCTCAAACTCATACCTTGACAAAAAAAAATTTCGGAAAGAATAAATAAAGTTCAAAATTTTCTAAAAAGATCAATACTAAATATCAGATTAACAGACAGGATAAGCATAAAAATCATCAAACAAAAGTTGATACACAACCTCAATGTGTTACAAGCTATCAGATGAAACAAATGGAACTGGGTGGGTCACATAGGGAGGATGAAAGTTAACAGATGGACTTACAGATTAACGTACTGGTACTTATCATACCAAGAAAGAAGGAAAGGAAGGCAAAAGGCTAGATGGGAAGACAACTTTTACTCATTTCTGAAGCACAAACAATGTAACAGAATAACGTGTACGACAGGAACGAATAGGAGAGTTTGCGAGAAACCTTCGCCCAATTCTGGACCTAGCGGGGTCCGAAGAAGACATACATATTTGATTTATATATGTAAAGTTGAAATGCAAATATTTGCCGCTGATAAAGGTATCTTTGATTTTGATTTTTGATTATTGGCACAAGAGATGGTGGTTAGTGATGTTAAAGGTATCGATACTTTTTGGTATCGATGGTATTCGATACATTTTTTCGAGGTATCGATACTTTCGATACTTAGTAACAACAACACTACCTAGTGGTGAAATGAGTAATTATAATGAA
>FIZR01024993.1:0-94994 GCA_900060175.1 Ferrisia virgata | reverse complement strand
TGTTATCAAAAAGACCTTAAATTTACTTCAGGAGTTACAAGCATATTGTCAACGTAGCTATTAAACATCTATGGTGAGCACATAACGCGAGAAGCTTCAGAAAGCACTGGACTAACTATATACTTATTGACAGTAGAAGAATTTCTAAACTTCGATAATAACATCTTTGGGGCGACAAGAAAGAAACTAATTCGGTCACTTATTTTATTTATTTTCTTACACCCGGAGACATGGTTGATAAAAGGCGAAAAGAAAAAAATTATTGATGCCTTCGAAATGTGGGTCTGCACAGAATGTTGAAGATATATTGGACAGTACAACGAACAAGAAATAAAGGAGTCACTTCGGCTGAATGTTCTATGCGAAAAGCGCATACTGGGGTACTTTAGACATGTGATAAGATGTCGGAAACTTGTAGAAAGACTTTCTCTTCGGTAAAGTTCCTGGTAAAAAAGATGAAAGAAAATTTTCTATCAGCTGATTCAACCGCTGCTCAGGCGTGGGATTGTGACAGAGAGCAGGCTCTGTACAGGAAAGTTCGTTTAAATTGTTACAGCTCAAGTCAACTTTTTGATTAATTTCGAGTTGAAGAGGTCGAGATCGAATGTATCGACGATCAAGGCATAAAGTGGGAGTTGTACGGCAGAACGGCAGAAGTTAGAATTCATTTTATAACTGCTTCAGGTAATTTTGGATTCATGACTATTGACCCAAGATCGCAAATATCACCCTCTTTGAAATTTTATTTATCTCAGAGCTAGATATCAATGTTGTGTTGAACTGAGGAACCATAGGTTTAGAATATAAATTAAATTCTACGTTTGCAAATTCGGATCAAAATTAAGTCATCTTCATAGATAATTCTGAAGTTTTACACAACATAATATATTTAACTTACTTCTTTATAAGGTAAAGGAACCGCCCATAATGTTCCACCAACTTTGCAATTGATTTGCAACATGATTTTAACAACAATAGATCTCAACGCTTGAGGCTTGGATAATGTTTTTGAATTGATGACCTAGAATATGTAAATCACATTAGCAAATAAGTTTTTATACGTACCTAAGCATTCGATTCGAATCAAAATTACTTGTGAGGCGATCCCCAATTCAGCGTAACATAACTTTTTAACCATGGCATAACGGTCATCACGATTTGTTGGAAAAATTACTACGACTATCTGAATATTCTCCCGGACAAGTTGACGAATTTCTTGGCAATACGTTCGCGCATGGTCATCTGGTATACTCCTAATTATCGGTTTCTTTACTTGTATTCCAATTTTCATTGAGACCTGTTTGGCGGTTTCGAGGAAACTTTGCGAATACTTCGAATCTCGATTCACGTGTATAACAGCCCAGTTTCGTAAATCAATCTGAGTTTCGATTTCAAAAATCACATCAAATCATCATCATCATGAATTTTAACAGTAAATTTACGAGAAAAAGCACAATATTTAGATACCGGGCTTAGAACAGCGTGACTGGAAAGAGCTCGATTCCAATCGGCGTTAGATTCTTGAACATTTCTTCGATTGCCAAAATACATAGTTTCCGGATCCAACACTCTTGCTTTAGCATCTATTGTTCTCTCCGGAAGATCTAGTCCCCAATTCGTCAAATGGGCTGCGGCTCGTGGATTTTCTGAAAAATCGATAACTATGCGTGTAAGAATAATCGTTCAAAGTCGAAAGTGTACTGACGTTAAATGATTCACCTCTTATGCCTTTAATGAATTCACTCAAAGCAGACTGGCGTTGATTTGGAGTACATCGAGTGAATTCAGCAACATCTGTCATCAATTTATGATTATTCCGCATATCATCAGTTAGACCAGTAGGACAGCACAATTCTGGGACTAAATATAATAAGACATCTACATTCTCCTGCAACGAAACACCAGCGGGATATTGTAGAAAAAAAATATTTTCAATTGGATGAACTCGTATTACCTATTACCATGATTTTATGAAAAATGTGAGACGAGCGTGAACGTGGAGTGCCACATACTTTCATAAAACTATTGCAAGCGCTTCTTACATTTAAAATATGAATTAATTTATTTGTATTGAACATGAATTCATCCAGTATTTTTTAAGATCCATGACAATTAACGATAATGACAGTGTTTATCATCAACCACTGATAAAAACGATACAAGTGACCGTAATAAGTTGCACACTTTGATTGAATACCATTTTATGGTCGATTATAGTAAAAGAAAAGAATAAAATTAATATTTTCTACATGAACTTTACTTTCACACGTTGGTTAGAGCACTTATAATTTCACATTTCATCTAAAGCTACTATTATTCACTTTCTTTGACGAACTGAAAATTTAACAATTTCAGTATTCTGTCCTGTTCCAAGAGATGACATCAAGCAAAAATTTTCTCATCGAAATTTGTGTGCACGGAAAATTTTAATTACTTAATTCTAGAAGGAGGTAAGATAACACTATACACTATCGACAATATTTCAATTCACGTTAAATTTCACTCCGCATCTTATTTGTATTTCAGAATCATCGTTTAAAATGTTTCTTACTATAGTCAGAAATTTACACGTTACCAATGCTGTAAATCATATAATGAAGCTTACACGTCTTCGAGTAGTAGATAACAGCGTTATTGGCAAGCAAGCTATGGCTGAAGGAAAACCCCCTTACTGCATTCATGTTTATAATAAACTTGGCATCGGTACTTTAGGAGATGTTATTATGGTGGCGATTAAAGGAGAAAAGAAGAAAGGAATTATTGTTGGTGTGGTAAAAACTCAAAAACCAAATATTCCTAGATTTGATACCAATAATTTAGTTTTAATAGATCATAATGGTTCACCTTTGGGTACCAGAATTCATGTACCCATTCCTCATATTTTGAGAACAAGATTGAAAGCAAAAACATTCTCGAAAGGAGCAGATTACACAAAACTATTATCCATAGCTACAAGGTTTATTTAATACTAAATGTAATTTCGGTTTTGTCAAAATAATATCAGTAGATTTTTTGTAATCAGTGTTTTAATAATACATTTTATTTCACTCGTTCGTTTCAGTAATTTCTTGAGTTCTATGATTTTTATCAAACTAATGGTTTTAAAGAACGTGTTATGAGCAACTTCATAAACGATATACTTTTTTCTTATAAAAATAACTATTTATTGTCACTTATCAATTTTCTTCATTAAAAGACTTTTTACATGTGATCTTCGGTATGAAAATAATTAAATTGAAAGAAGTCGTCGAGTTCATTTACTCGTCTTTTTTCTACATGTAACTACATAGATAATAACAGCATTTTCATTATTTATTAAAGTGACCTGTTTTTGTGAACACGCACGTAAAGAAATGATACGATTTCTACCCACATGTCGTCTCGCGTCATGACAGGTTTTTCAGTAATTTTTAAGTACAACGATTATTACCTCACCATGATTACCCACATACTTGATTAAAAGTTCAATAATTAATTTTCGTCTTTGAAAATCTCCGGAGTGCACGGACATCATAACAGTGGTGAACAATGCAGTGATGTTTGTCAGAAATATAAAATAGTGTATTTAACAACATGATTTACTGGCAGTTCATTGCTTTGATATGGAATCTTTTCATTTGCAAAAGTTTTCAAAACAATTCTAACTCACAGTTCATTAATGATTCAATCAGTAAGCTTTTAATGTATTATACGAAAAAATCAACGTTGTGAGCACTAAAAAAATTTTAAAAAATGAATTCATACTCATTTCAGTTATTGTGGCTGACCCCTCTTTCATTTCTTCAAAAGAGGTGCGATTGGAGGATGTTATTGAAACTCAAAAACAATCACTAAAAGAAACTCATATAGAACATGGCTTGTTGTCTGTAGAATTTTTCACCAATATGGATGTAAAACTTACAAAAGGTAAGTAATCAACAGTAATTTAATAATTTTACTTTCGTACTTTTTATTCACAATTATATAAGTAAATCAAATTCCGAACGTTAGAATTGACAGCTATATTGGCTATTGGTGACTGCAAAGATATTTGGAACCTATACAATAATGCAGAGGATAAAGATATAATGTATTTGGCTATAACTGGTAAAATGTTTGAAATAAAATGTTACAATTTCTAAGTAATAGGGGAGATTAAAAAGTGGAAATTATATGTTAAAAATAATAACATTAGATGATCAATGCAAACGATTACCTGTAAATGAAGCCATCACCATCACATTAGCAAATAACGGATCCGAATTACCGCAGTTGATCATTGACTTGCATCAATCAAATGCTGTGAACTGGAAAACTACAACACTTATACATGACAACTCTATAAGTAACACTTCTCCCATTCATATTTAGTTTGAATTTTAAATCGATTAATTTTTTCCATCACTCTCAGGTGATGAGCAAATAAGTAACATCTTAGCAGCACTTACTCGTAAACAGTCACTGCAGGAACATGTTAGTGTAATGATATTTAAACTTCTGCCAGCAGAAACCGATTGGGAAAAGTAATGGAATTGAAATAAGTTTTTAAATATCGCACAACAGCTTCTTTAGTATGGGTAATATACAATTTCAGGAGGAAAATTGTAATGGATATGTTTCATAAATTCCCCAAAACTGAAAGCCAGAATTTCATGGTGGTTGTACAGTTTGAAGCGGTATCATTGATAATTGAGACAGTTAATACACATGTCAATTAATTTTAGTGGTACACATAGGTACTAATTAACATTAAGTTTCACTTATTAAACATTTTCTTTAGGCTCAGCGTTTTGGTTTAACTTCACCAGTTGATCAATGGTTAATCATCATTCCGGATATGAATAAAGGCCCGTTTAATGTGGACACTTTTTCTGGTCTGATTTCTGAAGGAGAAAATTTTAGTTTCATTGTGAATAAATCATCGGAAAAAAATTGTATTGTACGATTGTGCAATTAATTTAACCATACTGCATGATATAGGCTTGAGCCAATATCAAAAAAACTTCGTAGAAATTTATACTTAGAGTTTTTCAGTACGGCATGCTGTGTCACTTAGAAGAATTGCTCAAAATTTTAATATTGGGATTGGAAACAAATATTTTTGAAGAACTTGAACTTTCTCGACATGTATCAGAAGAGGAATGGGAAACTATAAAACCTACCAAGAGAGATAGAAGAGAATCTATAATATCCTACATTAAAGTAAGTACAGTAATTAGCAATACCGATGTACACCTTTTTTGAAGCAGTTGATAGTGATAGGATAATACCTCATTTGTATTAGACAAAGTTGAGCGAAACAGGTGTATGCGGTAATTGTACTTCTTGGGTCATAATAACTGCTGACACTTGGGGAAAGGAATTCCGAGATACACAAGCAATTGCTGATTTATCAGTTTCAGGAATATGGCAAATGCAAACTGGTTTCAAGTTGAACGATTTTGTATTTCCTCATATTGAACATGGATTTAAAAAAAGAACTCTTTCTATAGTCACTTTTCACGTAAGAAAATTGAGTTGGAACAATACACAAATATTTCAAACCCAATGTTCAGAATCCAATAACTATAACACTGTATTCGATTGCGCAGTACCCTCCGTGGCAAATCCTAAAATTAAATGAATCAGGACAGGTAGAAGAATACAAAGGACTCGTTTTTGAAATCATAAATGAATTATCACGCAGCTTAAATTTTACGTAAGTTTTGGTTAATGCTAGCAGATTTCATTTAAAGATATCTATCAATTCAAAATACTTGAATTGTTGAACCAACTGTTGCTCTATTTCTAGGTGTAATATTATAATTACGTCCAACACCACGGAAGGATTTTCGAATAACTCTAAAATTACCGAAAAAATTGAAGTAACTTTTTCAAGTTTTGAAAACGCAACCATCTGATTTGAAAAAAAAAAAACTAATTATTTTTTCAGATGTTGCAAGGAGAAGATGACAGTTCTCTGTTAGAACAAACATGGAATAAAATGTCCGACCTAGTACAGCAAAAAAAAGTGATATCTTTTTTAGTACATAAATTGGAAAAATATATAAATTGCGGTATAAATACATCTAAGGCGTTTTGTTTTCCAGGTTTTCCTAGGGGGAGCAGCGTTTCCCATAGATCCTAAATTAAAATTTTCTGTAAATTATACAACACCGATAGCTGTAGAATCGTATAACATATTAACAGCAAAAGCTCAACCAGTTTCTAGAGCTCTTCTCTTTACAGCACCCTTCACATTAGGAGTTAGAACACACGTATCTCTTACTTTTTCGCTTACCCATCTCACCACTATATAATGATAAATATTTTTAGATTTGGATTTCCATAGCTGTATCCGTTCTACTGGTAACGCCCATCTTGAATTATTTTCATAGATACACTCCATACTATGAATACTATAACATCAAACATACAGGTGGCCTAAGTCATCCGATAAATTGTTTTTGGTACATTTACGGAGCATTATTGCAACAAGGTCAAAATATGTATCTGAAAAGCGCCCATTGATACTTACACTATTGTTATTTAAATGAAAGATGCATTGCAGGTGGGACATACTTACCTGAGGCAGACAGTGGTCGTTTGGTTGTAGCTACATGGTGGTTATTTGTATTGGTTATTGTGACAACTTACAGCGGAAACTTAGTAGCTTTTCTAACATTTCCACAAATGGAAACCATGGTCACTAATATTAACGAATTGCTGAAAGCTGGAGAAGATGGTGTCACATGGGGAATACCGAATCGTTCTAGTTTGCAAAAATTATTATTGGTATAAATAAATAACTTGATGTTTTGGTAAAGAAAACAAAACGAGAAAGAAAATGATATCGTAGCTATTATTAATGAATGTTAAAGGATTTACAAGATGAACCAAAACTTAAACAATTGTACGAAAAAGCAGAATTACATACAGGAGTATCTTCCACTCTTATGGACGAAGTACGCAGTGGAAAACACGTTTACATACATCGCAAAACAAATCTATTATTTTTATTGAAACGAGAGTTTCAGCGAACGAACAGTTGTGATTTCGCTCTGGGTAAACAAAGAACAGAAATGCTGACCAAATTTCTCTTTTTTTTCAGCTAAGTTAAATTTTTGTTGGATATGAATTACAGGTAAAAATGAATTTCTGGAAGAAAGATTGGCCATGATAACTACTCTCCATAATCCGTATTTGAAATTAATAAATCGCGAGTAAATATTCTGTCTGTTCATCTAATTTATATTTTCAAACTTGAATTGTTTTATAAATCTTGCTCTACTTGACAGAATTGAGAGAATGCAACATGTAGGATTAATTGAAAAATGGATGTTGGAGTATCTACCAAAAAAGGACAAATGTTGGAAAAATAAACAAACAGAAGTGACCAATCACACAGTCAATTTAGATGACATACAAGGCTCATTTTTTGTTTTATTTTTAGGTATATTACATGTGGTGGTACTCGTTTTACTAGGCATGCGGTTAAAAAGTTGATTTATTACTTCAAATGAATTTAATTTCAGGGTTTTTATCGGGTTTCATTACCATAAATATCGAAGTGTTATGGAAGAAATATAAGAAAGTGAAAAAAGAAAATGTAATTCAACCTTTCGTAATGTAGCTCGAAATAAAAATGAGTAGAAAACAGTTTGCATCAACTTATTTCATTCCTGATTTATTTTATTTTATTTTTTTAAAGAAAGAACGAATTAAATAACAAAAGTAACTACGCACGATTATGATTTATCAGACAGTTGCATTAAAAATTGTGTTAATGTTCTTGTTGGTCTACCAGTCATACCCGAATGTAAATAGGGAAGATCGTCTTTAGGTCCCATTACGCCAGCGATATCTAAATGAAGCCAGTCACCCGGAGGACTGAATTCCTGCAGTAAAAAAAAAGATGATAGCATATAAAAATTCCTGAACGCTGTGTTATTAACCAAAACGTTTGAAAATTTACTTTGAGGAATGCAGCAGCAGTACAAGCTCCTCCTCCCTTTCCTTTACCTACGTTATTCACATCGACGGCAGGATATTCTAAAAATGGAAAAATGAAATAAATCAAAAATAATGTACATTTACATTTTTATGAAAATTCGTTATCGATACATACGAAGTCAAGTTTTAATTACTTACCGGTAACGTTTTTAGAATAACATTTCCACAAAGGAAAACGCCAAACACGATCACCAGTATATGCTCCAGCTAACGATAACTCTTTCCATAAAGGATTAGAATTTGTAAAAACTCCAGTGGCCACCCCACCAAGAGCGATTCTCATAGCGCCTAAAAGTAATTGTACTTGAATTAGCTCTGTCATGTTTCTGGTAGTTTTAATATTAATCACGTTTACATTATAAAGTAAGTACCAGTAAGTGTGGCAATATCAAGAGTAAATTTAGGGTTAAATGAGGCAGCATAACAAAGTGCGTCAGCTAAAATAAGTCTTCCTTCAGCATCAGTATTGTCAATTTGAATAGTTTTACCGTTCATAGCAGTAACAATATCGCCTGGTTTGTTAGCCGTTCCACTAGGCATATTTTCACACAGTGGAATCAAACCTGAAAAAATTAATGAAGTGGTTAATTTTTACACTTGATACTGTTTGGAAAAATACACAGTACGGTCACGAACCAATAAAATTAATCGGTAATTCTAACTGAGCAACGGATAATATAGTCGCTAAAACACAAGCAGCACCACCCATATCAGCTCTCATTTCATCCATGGACGTCGATGGCTTTATACTGATTCCTCCGCTATCGAAAGTTACACCCTTACCTGAAAAGTTTCATTTTTAATTTTGTAAATTGAACGGTTTCCTTAAGATAGTTTTGAGATCATTACCAACGAATACAATCGGCTGGGAATTCTTAGGTCCATGTTGATATTTAAGTTCTAAGAATACCGGTGGCTCTGCAGAACCTTTTGCAACGCTATAGAAAGCTTCCATTTTTTTGTTCAAAATCCAGTCTTTTTGGTAAACATTCACTTCAATTCCGCAAGGACGTAAAAGTTTCTCAGCAATCTGCAATTAATTAACAACAAATAATTTCGACATTCATAATTACGTAAATTAAAAATTGTAAAATCATTTTACATTAGCAAATACGGTAGGCGTGAGTTTATTACTGGGCATATCTGCTAATCTTCTAGCAACGTTTTGGGCATCCGCTTTAATGCAACCAATTTTCCATTCACTCCTAAATTGTATGCGATTCATTTTTTTTTTAAATAAATAAAGTAAATCACCATGACTTACTATTATAATAATAATTATTATTATGTACATTACATACAGATTTCCATCTAAAAGAGAGACACGAGGTAAAGGTTTCACTTTATCTTTATTTTTGAATTCTTGAAACTTCCATACACCTAAATGAGAACCTTCTGCAGCTGCTTCAGAATCATTGAAACTCTCAATTGATATATCATTGAATTCTTGTTGTTGCAGAATGCGACATCCAGCTATCACGATTAAAAGAAATAATCAATTCCACTAAGATATACGAAATTCTCATACGTAATTTCAAAATAAAATTCCTACCTGCAGCCGCAATTCTGATACCTTCTTTCTTGTCATTAATTTCTTCCAATTCGTCGTAATCTTTCCCTTGTTCAGGCAATCCGACCAAAGCGACACCATCATAATTTGTACATAAGGAGTAAAAAAGTTTTGCCGTTCCAGGTTTCAAACTTGACTTAATACTAAATGAAAAAATGAATATGAATAAAATCATTAGAATTGAAAGTAATCATCAAACAGAAGAATTGGTATTTCGTATAGAAATACTCAATAAAAAAGAACGAAAAATTCAATAATACATAGTCCATATAAAACGAAGAAATACTTTATTTAAACAATTTTTACAATTATCACTTCAAGGATGCATATCGAAAGTAATAAACATTAAAACAGAATTTAAATGAAATACTATCGTTCAATAAATAATGAACTTAAAATTTTAACCAATAGTATAGTAGGTAATATTTTATTCAACAAGAAACATTCGATTTCTAGGTATTCCTATCAAGACAAATGATAAAGAAGAACGATGTAATTAATCAGGATACAAGGGTACGGTACAAATAATTCAAAATATACGTAAAACAGATAGGTTTACTTCTTAAACAAAACAGAAACAGCCCAAAATTCATATAATTCCAACCGAAACGAAGCACTCTACGGACAGATAAACAGGGACGCGAATTAATATTAAATTAAAATCTAAAAAAAAAAAAATGATTGAAACCTAATAATAAGATTAACTAAAGAGCCAGAAAATCGGGATAAAACCAGCTAATGAAATATTATATCAATTCTAAGATTTTAATTGTTCCCTGACTGTTGGCAGCAATAACAACATTTGAAATTTGTCTCCAACAAACTGCTGAAACAAATTCATTTACATCGTCATCTTTTTCCTCTTTTTCTAAAACGCTACACAAACCGTCGAATTTATAATGAAGCAACTTTTTACACAATCCTTTATAGTATACATACAAAGAGTTATTTTCTGAACCGCAGGCAATGTAATCGCCGTCTGTAGCAAGTCCAACGAAATTTTTCTCATTAATATGCCCAACGTAAGAACGCAAACAGTGTGAAGCATTAATATTCCATAACTTCAACTGACTATCCGTTGATGCTGAAACAATGTCTTCTTTATTCAAAAATTTCACATAAGAAACCGCTTTACGATGGCCTTTGAACACAGCTAATGCGTGTTTCATGTTTCGTAAATCGTAATAATGAACACAGTGATCAGCTGAACCAAAAGCAAGATGACAAGAACTTTTTGGGTTAAACTTTACACAGCATACATTTGCTTTCGCTTCCAACGATGCTATAGAATGTTCTTCGTTCAGTGACCAAAGTTTAACGCGAGCATCATCTGAACCAGAAGCAATTAAACGTGTATCAACGTTATTAAAATCAACACTCCAACATCGTTTTTCATGCTCTTGAAAAGTTTTCGTTCGCTGACTCGCACTTACATCCCATATGGTAACCGTACCTTCATAATCACTACTGGCTAATATTCCTTTATGGTAAGAATTCCAACTAATGCATGATATTTTCGACGACGAGACCATTTCAGTACAAGGATAGTGCACATCAACTGTGTCTTGAATAACCTGCGCATATTCGTAAACTTTGATACGTTTTGTAACACCAGCAATAGCAAAAAATTCATTATCTTTATCAAATTCTATACTGGAAACGATAGTCGAATTGTTGAATATATCATTGGAATAGCTAAGAGTAGCAAGCGGCCTTAATTTACTATATCTAGAAAATTTAATCAAATTTTCTCTGAAAGTGTCTAAACCAGTTATGTTGCTGACGCTAGTATCGCTAGAAGAAGAACATTTATCGTTATTTTTACCAAAGGTGATTTCTTTTGCCCTACAAGCAAAATAACATTTTACGAAATCATCAAAATGTGCTTGTATTATTTGATTACGCAATGAAAATGAAGACTGAGTTATCTCTATATTTTTATGAATGCTATTAAAACTTTCAGTTCGATTTGCATCCTTCCTGTCGGGAACTACGGCTTCTTTTTTTGAGACCGGATCTTCAGAAGTTTTTTCAAACGAGCTGTTATTGCTGTTAGCATCCGAATTCTTCAAGATTTCTTCAACTTCATCGATATCTTTCTTTATTATGCTCACCTCTTTCGTTATATCACAGAGTTGTCTTTCTTTTAACCGCAGTAAATTTTTCAAAAATTCGAAAAGTAATTTATTTTGAGTAGTGCATGACTCTGCTTCTAAACGTTGCTTACGTTGTTGTAAGACTTCCAACATAACATTTACATCCGGCAACGACAGATTCTGTGATTCTGAAGCGATAAAATCTTTTAACCCATCCGAAGTGCTTTGTGAAGCAGTTCCTCGATCAAAGGGGTAATCTAGCGTTAAACCCAATTCCTCCGCGGCTTTTAAACGTGATTTATACTTTGCAATTAATTCATTGAGTAAAAAATTAGGAAATGTGTGTTCAATTCCTGCAAGCGCAAAGCTGCATTTTGGACAACGATGATTAACTTCCAGAGCTTTAGAAATACATCGAAAGCAAAATGTATGACCGCAGCGAGTGATATGCGCTTCTTCAATGATATCAAAACATATTGGACACAAAAAGTCATTAGTTTTATCTTCAAACGTCCCACTAATTCCACTCAGTACCGTAGGATGTTGACGTTTCATTGGCCGCATACGTACAGGTGATGAAAATATCATCTCTCGCCCGCTTGACATGATTACAGATAACTCTAACTATATCTGAAACACAATCAAGTAAAAACTTTGTAAACTAAGAAAGCGGGCGAGAGAGACAATAGGAATGAGAATACTGTAGGAACATGTTAGAACTGGACAATACTAATGAATGAGTGAAAAAATCACTTACAGATTCAAGTGATGTTGCAATTTTCCCGATACTTGAGTATCATAAGTCTCAGCAGCTGAAGTAAATTTGAACTGATTATCACTGTTACAATGCACCCCAAGAACGATACCTTTCTGAAACATTGACATGAGTTCAGTACCGGTTGAATAATCAGTGGAACAGTTTAGGTGAAAATACAGTATAAATAGAAACTTACTCCAGTTTGACTTTTCGCAGTAGTTGAATAAAGACAAAATTGAAAGGATGTTCGATTTAATGAGAGAACTTTCGTAATTTTCAAAAAATGAACCATACTTCAAAAAAAAATTTCAAAATAAAAAGAGAAATTTCTACGATTTACTACACTCTAATGAGATCTTATAGATTATTTTTAACGTTGATTAAACTAATCTTTATTTTCCAATTTTACAGAAAGAAAAAGTTGAGCAAAAAAAAGTAAACAAGCGTGAATCACATTCCGAATGAAAAAATGTTTCAAATGATTTGAAATGATCAATCAAAAATGTAAAACTTTGCAAATATCAGAAATTGAAATATTTGGTGATCCAGCCATGTACCATAAACCATGATAATGAAAATTTGAAAATATTCCCATTCCCTTGCCCATTGCCCATTCAACTCGTTCTCAATCACTGAACTTGCACTAAACCTGGGAGAGGGCATCATTTTTATTTTTTTTTTTCAATAGTTTGTAAAAATAGTAAAGATGGCACTACTTACACTATTATCTGAAAATCAAAACTTGAACACGGAACAGAAACTGAAACTTATGTATTAATTGAATATTTGAAGTAACAGAACGTCGGTCGAACTCGGGGTTAGAGTTTGGAACCGATCATGAAGCGACAGATGATCTATAATAGCTATAATATAATCCAAATCCAACCCACATTACTCGTCAAACTCGTCAAGTACTTATCAGCATTTGCTGATCATGATAGTACGCATCAAACAACATAGATGTTGCGCATCAAATGCATATAGTCTAGTGATAGCACATAGCAGTACATAGTGCATAGCTAGAGCTACATACCTGATAGTATATAACACCTAATAACCACATAGTGGATCTCACATTTGATATTGTTTTATATGTTTGTTGATTTAAATTGATTTAAACAAGTTTGCGCCAAAATTTGTAACCAGTCAAGAAAATCAACTACGAACTCGAATGTTGTGGTTGGACTTAGGCGATAGCACTAATCCTGTGATTTCAAATTATGTATAGTAGGGTTTAATGGAAATCATTGAAATAAGTTTGTTAAAAGTATTATTAATAATAAGCAATATTAAGCATCATAACATTTGATCACAGTGTTATCTGGAATCATTTTCTCAAAAGTGAAAATAATGAATTGAATTTATACAACAAATTCATCTCAATTTTTTGAAGAAATTCCTTCGAAAATGAGTGTTAAATCAGATAGTGACAGTGGTAGAGTTGTGGAAGGCTGTGGGGGTAGACTGCTTCAAAAAACAGAGTCCTTGATGAAGAGAAGATCTCAAAAGTATTCCAATCGAGCCAGGTAACTTGATACGTTAATTTCGTAGTACTGTAATTCTATTTCCCATATCAATTGCATTCATAAATTTTACATATTTTCAGTACTGCTGTATCCAACTCAACCTCGATCACGCAACTAGATAGAACCCCCAGGATTATGCCTCAAAAGACGTATATATTTTGGCTGTTAATATTGATCATATTCTTCATGGCAGCTGTGAATTTTACTGTATTGGTCATCATGATAAATGTTTTACGTATTGGTGAAGGTATGGAAAGTATGGAAATGTTATCCAAAGAAGAAATTATAAAATTATACGGGGATACAGATTTTGATTACATTATTTATAACAAAGAAGCTTTGAAAGGATTTCAAGACATTCCTTTACAGGTTAGAAGTTACGAAGGATTAGTTATATTGGCTTTGAACAACTATAAGGATGTATACCCTGCCGACAGAATGAAACTCACAAATCATGGAATTTCATTTTCAAATATAAAAAATTTTTAAGTAATTGACCCCACGAGTCAGAAATCCGTCTTTTCTACATATAACAAAAATTACTATATTCCGAAGGGAGTATCTCTTTTAAATATCAAAAATTTGCGTGTGAACCGACTAGTGAGTTCAGATCGTTCTAATTTAACCATTAAATCAGATACCTATACCAAAATCAAAGGTAGTGAAGGTATAAAACTGAAAGGTCAAGAAGTTTCGTTCTTTGCCGATGGAGACATTTATTTGAAAAGTGTGAATGGTGATATACATTTAATATCTGGTAATATTACGATTAATATGAAAGATGTGCAAACTGCATCTACAAACCTTCGAAGAAATGATACAAATCAACGCGGTTCCTCCTATTACAAATTGTGTATTTGTATGCCTCAAGGAGTGCTTTTCAAAGTTCTAGTCGATAGAAACAAAAATCCGAAAACAGCTTGTGATATTGTTGACTTATCTGATAGTAGTAATCCTTGCGTTAAATTATGAACCTAGTCTTGTTTTCATTTAAAGCTTTAGACAATAAGAATTGCGTTTTTTGTGTTCCTATTAATAATCTTACATAATTCTCTACTCGTCATTTTATTTTACTTACAAAACGGCTTTTCACATGTACTTAATATGCAATCACTTCAACCGAAATGAAAGTGGTGATGGACATTGTTATTTGAAGTTCAGTTTTATATGAACTTGAACGTTAATTACCTACATTTCATAGTATGTAGTCAGTTCCTACAAAGTTTATTACGATGTAAGTAATTTAACATGACATTTTAATTAATGTTTTTCATTGAAAGCAATTTTATTTTTTGAATTTCATTACAAGAAAATTATTATTACTTACAAGCTTTTTGTGAACTCGATCGTTTTGCTGAATATTTTTAAGTAATATATTTTCTAGTCAATTAATCAATCATTTACGAGTACATTACATATATACTTAGCACATACATCCAGTAAGTTAATAATCTTAGTCTTTCATCTTCTTCATTGATTTAATAACATTAAGATTCTAGTCACATAAGTATTTACCTGTAACTTCCAAATAAAAATAACCAAATCTACAGCCAAATCTCATTTTTACAGAAACGCAAACGATTTTATAATTTCTGTTTCAACTAACAAATAATTAGTTGACAATTTTTTCAACTTATTCTATTTATTCTTTGATTATACATTAAATGCACATTGCACTAATGAATTTCAAATTTTCATCTTGCGTCAAATTTACATTAAAAGATTTTAGAATTATTCGCCCCTATAAAAAAATACTAAATTCAAATTAGGAACCGAACAATGATAATAAGTCAAGTATTAATAGTTTCAAGATGAATTCATATTTATGTTTCGGCAGTTGATACTTCCATCTCTTCTACAGTAGGCTCTTTTTCGGGTTTCTCATAAGCTTTCTCCATAGGATTCACAACCACTCCTTGCCACATTGTAGCAGTAGTAGCAATATCTATAATTAGAAATTAATATTAAAGAATTTTTCAAATTTTTAAGTAAGGCTATCACATAGACTTTGTACTACAAGGATATTTAGAAAACTTTACTTGATTTTCCGTTCAATAAAGGAGTAAATCCACCATGTGCTAATACACGAATTAAGTTTTGTGCTGTCAAACATAGCAAATCCTGCTGCTCATGTGGCATAGTATTATGAAGCCATTTATTACTATCACAAGGATCGGCAATACCTAAAACACGATTATACCAGAAAATCTGTCATTTTCCAACAAATACGACCAAGTTTGTGATATTATCCTGTACATACCAGCGGATCCGATTAAAAACAAACCAGCAGCAAGAAGTTGCAGAGCACGTTTATAAGCTGCACACTCGGTCAACGGCTCCTTTTTCAGATTATTCATAACACAATGAAATCCCTGAACGAAATTATTGTTCAATTCAATACATTACAAGTGCTTAATTATTGAAAAGATGCCAAGAAATTAAATAATGTTACCAAAAGATCGACCATCCATGGTGAGAGAACTGCAAGTCCTTCAAACCTATTTTTCAGATCGCGTAAAAGTCGCACAACATTTTTCACTGTTTGATTTTGAGCATTTTCTTCAAACCAGCGACTGAAAAAAAGGAAATTTTTGCTCATAGACTGAGAAATAGTACCTTCATCATAACTAGATCATTCAACTAAAATGCCATACACATGTTTAATAGCAGCCGCATGATCTTCCAAGGTTTTCAAAGGAAGATGCACGTTTGGATCTAATTTACTGTAATTTGTCGTCACTGTAGCAATACGAATACGCACCGCTCCTAAAGCACCTTTAATGACGAAGCCGTTTTCATTCAATTCATAAACGTATTCTTTAAACACACAAAATTAAAGGGCGGTAAAATCACGAAACATCCTCAATTTAACTCTATAAAAAGATGGAAATACCAACTTTCGACTTGAGCAATAGTAGTTGATTTCTTCAAATCTTCTAAGACACGTACTGCCAGCACTTCGATAGATTTTTTAAAAGGTAACGTTTGCAGAATGACTACAATATCTGCAATTTTATGACCTCGCAAAATTGTTCCTTTCTTAAGAGATCCAACAGGTCTAGATTCTTCAATTTGCTGTAAAATAAATCAAATCACTCATACTCGACTAAATACCTACCGAAATATAAAAATTCAGGATCTGTAATTAGATATACTCACACAACCGCTGAAGTTACTCGGTGACGCAATCAAATTATGAAACACATTCTGTATTTCGGTAACCAATGTATTCAAATTATTCAATTCCGCTTCTGTTGGAACTAAATCGTTAACTCTTTTTAAAAGCACCTAAAATAATATTATAGTTGATCTTCCACCAAAATACAACAGCACAAATTTTTTCGTTCCCAAAATACTTACGGCTTGAAAGTTTTCATCGTTAACTGGATGAACTCTTTGAAAACTACTCTCTGAAATGGTTAAATCGAAGGGGGGTTTAGCCACATGAGTTTTCACCGCTTTATACGGAACTCTTAGCTGAGAACCCCGGTTCAATGGACGTCCTCCTCTTCCCCGCATCATTCTGCAAATATACAGTCGATCAGAATAAAAAATGGACTCAAAAAAAAGAATTGCAGAAGTGATAAAAGAAGAACAGAGCTACCGGCATTTAAACAACAATCACTATGAAGAATAATTGTCACTTCTGCCCAGTACACTAATAATACTCACGTATTCGTGAAATCGGCGAATATCTGAAATTGCTACGATTTAAGAGATGATAAAATATAAAAGATGAATAAAAATAGAATAAAATTACAACTAACAAGAAGTGAAAACACGAAAATTCGAAAACAATTAGCACTTCAACAGCTCGCACTGCAATTTCAATTTTCAAGCATTGCATACAGCTTGTAGCGTATATTGTATGTTGTAATAGTTGTACTTGGTTCTACTGTTTACTGAAAGTTTGCTGTTTAGGAACTAGGAACCTAACTGGCATATGTAACCTTTACCGCAAATATTACGTTATTTTCAATTTTTCGTTGCATCAAATACTCCTCGTTGATTGGTCGGACCACTCCTTGGACTTGAGGTCGCTAACTCCTGAATACTGTTAACATTTTTTAGTTTTTTTTTCATAATCATCTCTTTGTCTGTATTTCTATCTATAGTTGTAAGAATAAAGTATATTTTTCAAGAAAAGAATTTCGTATATTATTTCGTTAGAAAAACAGTTACAGTGCCTTACAATTGTTCTGTAGCGAATGACTAAATGTGCTTCAACTTCACATTCCTCAACTAAAATTATCACTTTAGTATATTAATAAATTCCGTATCTCTAACCCTATTCCTAGGGCACCCTTTTCCTAATTCGTGGTTCGTGTTTGCACTTTGCAATTTTGTGTCATCATTATCTACCTAACCAGCGTCGAAATGGACTATCATAATCATAATGTTGTTTATTATTATGTACTGATCAGCAAGTACTAAATGACTGCAATTCATTAAAAAGTTTCTTTTTTAATTTTTTTTAACTTTACAGTTTTACTTAAATTTATTTTTCCATGTGTTTCTTGTATCGCACTCACATTTCACAATCATTATTCTGTACTCTGTAGCGTGTAATATTGAATTTAATATAGTTTAAGCTGGTATTCATGGTCATTTCTGGGCACTTACTCGAGTGAGTAGCGAATTCGGTAGCAGTTTTTCTAAGTGATTCTGAAGTTTTCGAATTTTTTTATAACGGAAATCAAAGGACATTGCTGTTACTCGATCATTTTGAAAAATTGCCATGAAATTCACTATTTAGTTTTGGCTTTAACCAAGTATTACTTGAGTAATGTCTATGGATATCAGCCTTTTAGTGTTTAACACCAGGGATTTGAACTGAACATAACCGATGAACTTGAACGTGCAACCTTTAATTTTATAGCGAATGAATGGAGCACATAAACAAATCAAATTATTTTGCAAAAACGTAACATGAGTATAACGTGACCAAATGAAGAACTCTGATCATGGAAAAGGGTTTGGACCTCTGGATTTGCACTGAACCGAAACTACAACTGCTAAATGAATTATTGATATCTTTACAACGATTAAACTCATAACTCCGTAACGAAAACTTCAAATGAACGTAACGTAACTATAACTAAGAATTAATCAGAACCATTAGGATTAGCTTTACTTAAACTCCTGGTTCAAAACTTTGAGCTCAACAGTTCAAAATCTTTACTAAGTTTAAAACAGAGTGTTGGTAATTTTTTTTTTTTTCAAGTTGAACGAAAATATCCGAATATGGTCGAATAATACACGAACATGGTTGCTCTGAAAAAAAGTTATGTAGTGGGATTTAGGAGTTAGTTCTAGTTGGATTGTCGCCATTCGCTAGGCAAAAAATTGAGATAGCAGAGCCGTAGACGAAATGTTAATTCGACTGGAGTAGTTCTGTGGCACTGTGCGTTTTGGTGATGTGATATTGTGGTTTGATGACTGTGTAAGTGGAGTTATTATTGAAGTAAAGTCATAGTGAATTGTGTTCTGCTATTCGCTACTACATATTATTGTACATTTAATATCGCATCAACAATGATATTATTTCAGTTTTTTTCTTGCATCGTATTAATCATGCTCAGTACGTAATCATTTTTGAGCTATTCAGATAATCAACATTTTCATCCATTGTACCAAACATCAATAGAATGTTATTTTTTGAAATTTGAATGCTACTTATTGAAAATTGTAGCTAATCAAACATACTGCACTGAGTAAGTTTGAATTATTCATTTCATGATTTATTAGATGTTATCTAGACATTGTATGGAGTTAGTCATATTTAATGTACTAGTTACGTAGTATTGTTTTTTACGTAGTCGTATTGATGTAAGTGTTTGCCTATATTATTTTTCTATTTCTACAAAGAAATTGAGCTCGAGTTTTTCAGTACTGGACATTGTATGATTGTACTGGTGTATTAGGGTATAACCAAATTAGACATTGCTACATTGGATATGTTCCCGAATGTAATGATTTCAGCTATGCACAAATCATTTGCGAAACATTTTAAAATTTCACTCTTCATTCTGTCGAAATTTGAATGATAGATGCGGAGTTATAGTTGTTATCTATTCTATGTCAATGCCAGTTCAAATAGATTTATCAACCGATGAAAAAATTGGTTATCTGAGTACTGTGAATGGAAATTAATTTTGCGGGTTTAATTTTCATTCTTATTTATCAATACATTCAATTGTGAGAAAAGAGTGATTTTTTACTATTTATTCTCAATCAACCGTAATCGAATTTCTTGAAAACTTTGTCATATTTTAGTGAAATTATTTTATTGATTTTGCTGTAAATTGCTGAAATTATGTTTTCACGTTCAACTTGTATAGTAGCACGTATAACAAAATTCAGTTTATCCTGGTGTACGTTCTGTTTTTATCTGTATCTGTAGTTGCATGGTATGTTTAGATTGGTATATTAGAATCAATACAAATAATTTTGAAAATTGTAAGAGAAATATTTGATCCATTTTCATTAATTTTTCACCAGTCCTAAAACTTCGACGCCAGTCTTGGCGCCATAACTGTAATTTCAGAAGGGTTTGAATCGTCGTTGTACTTGTTTCCCCATATAATGAAAGTTTTCCTCCTTCTGAAAGTTTCATAAATTTCGGTATGAATGTTGAACATTCGTTCTTGTACAAACGTACTGTCCATGGTCTGATATTCCAATGTGATCAAAGATTATCACTAAACTTATACTAGTGATTTATATCGGTAGGAGTCTTGTACACAATACTCTCAACTTGTACGAAATAATGTGAATCATGAAAATTTATTATGGTTTATCTGAGGTAACCTTGACTGCACAGGAAAAGATGGTTCATTCGAAAAATGACGTGGAGGTGTAGTAGTGTAATTTCTCCACATTGATTCACTTTACGTGGCTAGATTAGCTGCGATGTGTTTGTAGATAATAACTCGAAAGAGATGAAAAAAAAACAAAACAAAACAGAACTAGTCCATTAAGTATGTTTTTTTTTGTATCGGAAGTAAAATACAATTCTTCGCCGTATTAAAAATTGTAAAAAGGGAAAGTTTGGTGAAAGTAATGTTGGCTATTTTTATGTCAAAAAGTTGTAGTCTCGTGATTTATTTATTATATTAATTTTTAGGGTAGCTATGGCTTACATGACACTCGTACCTAACCTACGTGACGTGTTTTACTATAACAAATGTGATATGTAATCATTATGTTTTTCGTCGCACAATTCAATTTTTATGCAAAGCTGTCACAAATTTAAAATATTTATGAAAATTTTTAGCTATGAGATTCAAACGAAGATGTTGAACTTTTTTGTACAATGGTAATAATAATGTAGGATGGTGAGCAATCTTATGTACACACGTACTTGATTAAAATAAGAAATTAGGTACACAAGTACAATAGATCCTACTTTTTTGATAATTTATTTAAATATTTAAGCAAAAGAATAACGTTTTTGTTTTGCTTGACTCTACCACGTACCTTACCTACCTGTGTCTATGTTATACACATTGCATAGTGAACATACGTAGATAGTTGAAGAATAAGGCGAAAGCTTAATCGATGACATGACAATATTTTATTGTGTTAAATAATATTTCATTTGTTATTATTAGGAAACTGGTCCTGCCGCGATTAACGCATCATAAAATACCGTCGAAGTGTTAGCTGTTGACATTCATTACTCAATTACAAATGTTTGATTGATAAGTCTTGGTTGTGTTGGCTTGGGTTCAAGGTTTTCTGAATGATTCGTTGATTTAAACTATAACACTTCGCACCTCACAAAGCTTTCGAAGTTGTAGTTGTACCTATTACATATTTTTCGTTCAATATTCATCTATTTCGATCATTGATAAAACTGATAATTGTATCAATTAAAGCTCTCCTATGATAAAATAATGAAATCCGTCAAGTAAACGATTGGGATAAAACCCACCCAAAATGTTAGTTTTAATATAAAACCATCCTAAAAAAAAATTTGGGTTGTCTCTCGCCAATCCGAGTTACACGGTCGTATATGCTCAAAATTCAATATTTTTCATCTCCGAGGGGGACGGTCCAAAACGTTTGAAATTTTTACACGAAATACTTATCAGATCGGCGTATATGAGACGTTTTTTAAAATGTTTTTTTGAATATTTAGTGGGGTTTTGTTGGGAGGAGGGAGTTGAAAATTTTGAAATGAAAAAAAATTTTGGGGGGAGCTATGGCTAGAATTGTTTTAAAAATTTTAGTAGTACCCTTAAGTATAACATGTTTTTTTAGATGCCCAAGGTGGGGGGGGGGGGGTGCAACATGTGATGCCCAAGGGGGGGGGGGGGGGTGCAACATGTTCAAAAAAATTAAAAACTCTTAGAAAACGCGTTTTTTTGTTGCTTTTTTGTCGCGTTTTGACCTTTAAAGGTCAATGTTTTGGTAAAAATTGAAATTTTGTGCAACGCCCTTAAAAACTCATGAAAATGGCAGCTCTCGTCGATTTATGAATGTTAAACGGGTACGATAAGCATTGCGACGTTACTGAGTTTGATATAATGCAACCTCTCTGAGCAAATATTCATTATTTCCACAAGCGGCGCGTGGGGCTCATTTTTTAAATGAAATCGCATCAAAAATTTTTTGTCACCGACATGATTTCAAATTGTAATACGGATATAAGTTTTTCTTTAATTGTATTCCTTAAAGGTACCGTAGTCCTGTGGTAACAGAGCCAATAGATGTGATTTCAGGTTTTGCATCTACTTTCATGCATGGCCTAGAATCGGTTCGATTTTATGCCAATTTTCCCTCTTTACCAAAAAATTGAGATGTTTAATTTCAAAAAATGTGTATATATATAATAAAAAATGTGCATTTCACATTAAATGTGAGTTCAAGAAATTTTTTCAGCTCTGTAAAATAGATTAGGGGTGGAAAGAATTTTCAAATATTGAAATGATTCATCTTCTCATCAAAACATTTATGAATTCAACATTTTGAAGTAAATTGCAAGTTGCCAGATTGTATGGTGGGGTTTCAGCTCAAAGTGTTATCACTCCTATGAGTATAGTAAAATTCAAAGATACGTTTTTTTTTTTTTTTTCATTTGTATTATAACAATCTACTTGCAGTTGATAACATGTGAAAGATATTTTTACGAAGTAGGAACATTTGAAGGAGTTTGAATGAAATGGAGAAGTAAACAAATTATTGGAAAAAGAAAGTGATTTAAAAGATCTTTTCACCTCCCGATTTGCAAAGTTACCATTTTGAAACGGTATTATTTTGGTCTCAAATAGGGTTATCTGAGGTTTCATCACTGTTTCGAAACCGTATTTTATCATCTTGTAACTTGGTTGTGGGGAGTCGAGCCAACAATTTTTTTGAGGTGGTTTTGTATCAAAACTAACATTTTGGGTGAGTTTCATCCCAATCGGTTACTGGGCGTATTTTACGATCTTATCGTAGGAGAGCCTTTACAGTTGATATCCATATTGTAGATGAAATATAAATTTATGATGAAATAATCTCTTCATAAGTCTCTACACCAACTTACGCAATACACGAAACTTGAATTCAGCAACACATATATTTTATCGACGTTAGTTAAAATCATTAGTTTTCAGATACGATTTTGTTGTTTTTATAAACTTTTAAGGTTTCAAACAGGAAGTTGCCATAAATTTCTGATAACGTCACCAAAGTTCAAATAAAAGATCGTTTTAAAGAAGGGAAGCTTAGGACAGTTTGAGATGCAGACAAGTGCATACTATTATGTCCACTCAAGTCGATTTTTATCATTTGTTTTAAATGATAAAATCAACTTTAGTTCTAAAATGGTGATTTCAGAACAAAATTTTGTGGTATTCATAAAGCCAGTATAAAATTGCTTATCTTACTTGGCTACTCGTACAGATTTTCAGATCGATTCAGAAGATTCATTTACTAATAGGATATTAGTAATAATTTAACATAACATCATATTAAATTACAAATCATTATCAATTCTATACATCAAATCAGTGATTACTAATACATACATGATTTTCAATTATCACATACTTTAATAATAAAAATTTTTGTATTATTACAGCTATTAATCGTACGCAAAATGAAATACTTACTGAACTGATATAGTGAAGCAATCTGTAGTCTTTCATAAGTACAATTTTTGTTACTATGTATTAAAAAAATTTAATAGTCGAGAGTGCTGTATGTTTACATTCATTACATAATTCGCAGTTAACGTAGCGTATCTCATGTAGTAATGTACTTCTGTCTTCTATTTACCACTCATACTTTTTCCAAACCAAGTTTTGTGAACTGAATAAAAGGAGATGTTATTCAAATTAAAATTTTTTTTCCAAAATCTTAAAAATAAGCTTGAAGACTATTCTCACTGTGAGGAAGATTACGTATTTTTCGAAATTATTGAAATATTTTTCATCGGTTCAGTATTCTTAATAAAGAATTATGGAAAACGTAATTAATAATCATGAATTGTAAGTGGTTGAAATAATCTACCACATGTTCACCACCTGTCTAATTATGGGACAAACATACTCTGCTTCTCTGTGTATGATAATTTGCTTGTTATGTGAAAATGTACATTTTACATGAACATGACAATAAAACAGAATGATGGGTGAGGGTAGAGCATCGATGAAAGTAACATAATAGTTATTTGGCTGTAGTTACATTTTATTCCCTAAACTTATGTAGGTAGGTACATCTCAATGATGAAATTTTTTCGAACCTTCTAACGAACAACAAACACACGTTTGAAACGCGTTGAATTTTAAAATTTATAGTATGCTCAACTGGTCAATTGTGGAAAACTGCTGCTTGTATTTTTCTACGTACAGTGTACACTCCCAAAAAGTAGAAGATAGAAAATATAGCGTTTCTATTCATTCTGTTTTCAGTATGTGCGATTGTATTTATCCAATTCGTTGTAATAAAATACACATGTATAGATCATGTCAAATGAGACTTCAAAATAACATTGAAGCTATTCACGAATAATATTTACGATTCAATATCACGCATATTCAACATATATGATATCCGATAGCGTTAAAATGGTAGGAAATCGCAAAATTGTTTCTTTCAAAGAGCTTTAAAAGTTGAAAATAAATAAACATTATTTTATGAAAAATATGCTCCAACACAATATTTGGCTTAATGATCCAGAAAAATGAAACTTATTGGTACTCGACTGTGCCCAATGGTCAAAAAGCAACGCCACGCTGTTGACTTTCATTTTATTGGGGGGGGGGGCATAAAATTTAAGTCAAGAAGTAGATTGGTTGCAATCTCTTATTAGGTCACATTTGTACAAAGTTCACCGCTTATGAGGAAGAAGTACGCAGCGTATGGGCTCAAAAAGCTAAGGAAATGTATAAAGCGTCACGATTTATGCTCCTCCTGGCAATCAACAATATTTAAAAACAAAACGCAACTAAACCGGTTTTTTTGTGTGTATGTATTTATTTCCTAGGCATTAGAGTGATAGTGAACGCTGTTGTATTCAACTCGGCAACTTCATTTTTCATATTGGGTGTATCGCGAGATAAGTATACATTATTTACATGCATACGAACAAGTATACCTATGCTCATAATCTTATAAGAAATGCGCCTTCTATTAGCATCCGACAGATCTAACAAAATTGCGTTAAACTTGAAACGGAATTTGCTTTGGTAATGAGGCATGCATTATCTTGTTTTCATTTACATTATCAAAAGCTCTAAAACTATGCCATTTTTGATGGATTTATTTTAAAAAGTTCCCAATGTAATGTACTGTATATTTAGTATGCAAATTTATACGTACCATTACTTTTCCAACAGGATCTATTGTACAATAGTGTAATCATTAATGCAAGAAAATTCTAAAATATCTTCATTTTGTACCAGAATGAGATTTTCAGCGAGACGATATTAAAATTTTCACCACATTTATTTGAGCATATTTGATGAAGTCACAACTTACTTATTCAATTTCTATGTCATATTGTCAATGAAAGCCAGGCTATTACGATTTGTCGATCTATGGCGGGTAAGGGGGAGGGGGTATCAACAAAATTCGTGTTAGGATCCTAGAAGACCATTACGACCATTTTTAGCCATGTTAGATATTTATTTTTATATTTTACATTTTTTCCCCCCCGAAACTAAAAATCATTTGCTGAGCTCGATACCGACCAAAATCTATCGAATTTTGGCAATAGGTTTTGGGTGGCGGTCGATTTTATATTTTAGAGCGAGGATAACAGTCGTGTCCAAATTTGGAAAAGGGAGTGCTGAAGTGCTAAAATCTCAAAAATTATTCCTTTTCAAGCCAATCGCGTCACAATCCAAGGTTGTGTAACATTTCCAAAAATCAGCCTCCTCTAAGTCAATTAGAAGGAAATATATAAGGGGTTTCGCCTTTTTGATTTTGAAAAAGTTCTGTTCTTGTTCTTCTTCCCCTTCAAATGGAGGTAGGAAGTTGAAATTTAATATATAGACTTGGTAGGAGCCATAGATGTACATTTTGGGGAGTTTGACTTCTCAGATCTATTGTGCCCTCTTACAGCCCAGAAATGTGGTTTTTTGGTCAGACTTTCTTATGTTTTGAGTTTGTTCCTCGCATACCTCCCGGTATGTAGATTTAGTATAGGCCCTGAATGTATCTTTTGTTGGTGTCAACTTTGTACCCCCTTCCCCTCAGTATGCTCACCTTTAATTGGGATTTTTTAAATTAATTTTAGACGTTTTAAAAGTATTGTAGTGCAGAAGTATCCGGAATTGTTCATCCTTCTTTTTTTAAAATAAGTTTTTATTGTTGTTTGAAACATCCCCTCCGTTGATCGCGGTTTCTTCTGCAAACGGTGGTACCATTTTTGGGTACGGTACAATTTTAACGTTCATTAAGTGGTGTTATTTTGTCAAGAAGGGTGTTTGCAGGGTATGATGGTATGTTTCGATACGGAATACTAAATTCGAAACAACAAAAGAGTCGAATGTAATCCAAAAGTTATTCTTCAACTACGTAGGGACGTACATATTATGTAGTTACTCGTCTTTACAAAAAATGTAGTTTACTTAGACTCAGTGGGGATGTTATTTTGTTCTAACACATTTCCCTCGTTAAAAATCGTGAAAAGATTTAAACTATAAAAGAAGCCGAATAAGCGTGAGAAATTATTGAAGCAGGTAATTGAATCAATGTACATTACAGTGCGACGATTTTTCTGATAAGTATTACAGGTATATTAGATGTAACGGATAGGTTTAGGTATATTATACAGATATGTACTTGTAAAGCCTATATTGATGCGTTAATTTAACATCTAACATTGTGGTTCGTTGGTTGAACTTTACCAGGTCTGAGTACCCATCGTATTCGATAAATTTACATTCTTTCATTTTTCGTAACCCGTATGAAAATTCTATTACCTTGATACATTCAGGCTAGCAAAATGTTAGTGAAACTAGCTTTATATTAGTAAAATTTGTTACTAGGAGAACTGCAGTACATTTTATTATTTTTATTTATTTAAAAAAAAAAAAAAAAAAAAAAAACTAAAAAGTATACCTAATAAGTGACAGATAAATGAGATGAAGAATTGTCTACAATATCTACCGTTTTTCGATGCAGGTATTTATTGAGTACGTTGTAAATGGTGCTTTATGAGTTACCTGATACCTAAACCTATAGAAACGTGTGCATGAAAATACACCGAAGCTTATAAATATTTCTGCGCGAACGTACTTCAAAAATTGATAAAAAAAAGTTGACGTTTCATTTTATGCGCATTATCACGATCGTACTTCCATAATATGATTTATAAAATCATGAAAGTAGTTTTTTTTTACAACTGACGCATGACGTGTATATTTAGTGTACAATGCGTATCCAACTTTACTGGTACCAGCAATTGTGCTTGATACGAATAATAAATATCTAAATTCTAATGCGGTAGATTTAGTGACGTACAAATTTGAGACCATGAATTATAATCTTGTACATTTATTTACGCTTACTATATGTGGCTAAATCAATTGAAGAGTTTAGATGATCGTAATTTGTGTTACGATGATCATTTGTGTTGAATTTTTTTTTTTTTTTTTATTCGCAACCAAAACCTGTTTGCGTGTTAGTAATGAATATTTCGTACATTAAAATTTGTTCCAGGTAACCAAAAGTTGAATTTTTTCTTCAGAAATCAAAATAGTCTCACGTGAACATGTCTAGTTACCAATCAGGCAACGTTGTTAGCGAAATATGGCTGCACTGGTTTTCATGTTGTATTAACGAACCAGCTCAGGTGAGTTATTCAATAGCATGGGTATAGTGCGCGTACTTAAACACAATATTTTCTGTCTATATTAGTAGAAAATATTGTACGTACCTATACTTGAGTTTTGATTCATATTATGATGCTTCAATATGTGCAAAGTGATTTAATTAACGATTATACCTTTATACGAGTATATAATTGTCTGTACGTTTGAAAAATTTTTAATGTACAAACTAATCGTAGATTTCCCATATATGTGTACGTCCAAGCACATAGGAACCATATTGTCGTTATGGAGCTAAAACCAGTTCCAGAAATTAGATGAAATTTCTTCTAAAATGAGACATGATAAAAATTTTCAACTAAAGAATTCACTTTTCCAGAAAATTTTAAAAATAAAACTTGAAAAAACCCAATTTTGAGTAAAATTTGTTTGAAGTTTAGAGTACATATAAAATGGAAAAATCCATAAAAAAAAAACTGGGTGGAAAGTGTTTCAATGGTACATTACGCCAAAATCAAACTTTTATCATTTCAGTATTTCATATTATCACCGATATGATTCTTAACTATTTAGAGCAGTAGTGAAGATATTCATAACCATTTTTTGACCATTGTCAATGAAAACGAGACTATTACATTCTATCGGCATATAGCGGATGAGGGTGGAAATATCAACAAAATCCGTTTTGGGGTACTAGACGATCATTAAGACCATTTTTGGCCATGTCAGACATTTATTTTATTTATCAATTTTTTTTTTTGCCAAACACTAAAATCATTTACTCTGTTCTACGCTGACTAAAATCGCTCCAATTCGGTCAATCAGCTCAGGTTGGCGGTAGATTAAATATATATGAGTGGGGATGACCTTGGGTCGAAATTCAGTAATGCTGCAATTTGCGGAAGGGCGTGCTGAGGAGCCAAAAACACAAAAATTGATCATTTTTGAGCCACTTGGTAAAGAATCCAAATTTGTATAACATATCCAAAAATCAACCTCCTAGATGAATTAGGAGGAGAGTATGAAGGTTTTTGCTCTTTTTGACCTGAAGAATGACTGTTTCTCCCTTATCTTCCAACCATACTGAAATAGGAAGTTGAAATTTCATGTGTACATTTAGTAGGGGCCCTAAATGTGCCTTTTGGAGGTTCCGACTTTTCAGCTCTATTGCACCCCCTCACAGCCACGAAAATGTGGTTTTTGGTCGGTTTTTCTCATTTTTCTCATATCTTGAATTTGTTCCTTGCATAACTCACCTCCAAATTAAGATAGGAAGCTAAAATTCGGTATGTACATTTAGTAGACGCCTTAAATGTGTTTTTTGAAGGTCCTGACTTTTCAACCGCATAGCATCCCCTCGCAGCTCCAGAAATGTGTTTTTTGGTATTTTTTTCTAATTTTTTGAGTTTGTTTCTCGCATAACTCCCCTCAAAATTGCGCTAGGAACTTAAAATTGTGTATGTACATTCAGTAGGACTCATAGATGTGCCTTTGAGGGTTTCGACATATTAGCCCTGTTGAGCCATTCCTACCAGCAATACTGATTAGGAAAAAAGCGTTGCGAAGCGATGCTTTTTTAATTCTCGTGATTATAATATCTCACGAAAATCAGGCTGAAAAAACATTGTAATGCGATGCTTTTTTTCCATTACATTCAACGCAATATTATAGACGAACGGAAATAGTTACGAAAGTGTAGAAAACGAGGGGGTGGATAGAGCACGGTTGCCTCTAAAATAATCGCTTAAAATCCCAATTTTGTTCATTTTGGTCCAAACTCTGAGAAACGTCTGTATCTCGAAAACTAAAACCGAAAACATGATCTTCTATGCTTACATAGATGCACACATATTTGAACTTGCACTCATATTCTTTTTTTCTTAAACCTACTTTTTTTTGGAAAATTCAGTTTGTTACAGCCTATCGACTTGTCACCAAATAGATAGAAAGTTAATGTAAAATCAGTTTAATGATCTAAAAAGTCTATTTCGATCATTTTTAACTTCTGAATCTGATGGTGATCTTTACGTGTTTCCATATGTTTTTCTATTACATCAAAATTTCATATTTTACTTGTTGCTGTGCCAAATTGCTCACGTTCAGTTATTAGATTTCGATTAAAATTTAGGTAATGGTGAAAATTGCCAGCAAAGCGATTCATTAAAAAATGGAAAATTAAAGGAAGTGGGAAGGTTTCTATGCAATTGATGTAGAACGTAGAAATTTCGCGCGCAGTTTAAAGAAAAAGAAATGTCGTTGTGTGTTCTTCGGTGATTTTGCCTCTTTAGCGTTGAACTATTCCCAACACTACTAAGGAATTCAGTCGAAAATTATCGCAAAATTCGTATTGTTTACAGCATGATGTTTACTCGTTGAATCCTTTTTCAATGAAAATTATGAGTTTGTAAGTAAAAAAGTAACGCTTGAATTATATTCGAACAGACTGGTTAATTAAATAAGACTGTAAAAAAAACTACATGAAGCTTGAAACGCATACTCCGTGGATCCGGTGCATATCTTTGACTCGTGCTGTTTTGAATATTCAAATTATGAAATTAATTTCCAAGCTTTGATTACCTTGAACATTGAAGTTTTACCCGAAATGGTATTGTGTGCGGAACTTGCATAGTATAGGTATAGAGAAATGCGTTCATTTCTTTTTGACTTCCGTCGCAATACTATGCTTAGTGTTCATAAAAAAAAAAAAAATCGCTTCAAGTTTATTGAAACTTGAACGTTATAAAGCTATCGTTGGACGCGTAAACTTACGTAAGCGTGAAACGTGACGATAATTTGTACGTAAAACCAACGGCTGATTAAGCCCGCATGTTACAAACGTACAATACGACATAAATAATTTTTAAAAACGTATTCCATTGAATATGGCTTGGATTTTAATTAGTTTTGTTTACTTGTTACAGTCACGTAAAAAAAGAACAAGGAGTGGAATTCGAATCGACAGATCAATGATTGGGTTACCAACTGATTTCCAGCACACTATTCACATAGGATCGAATGACATCGAACTAAATAATACCGCTGTGAGGGCGTTACAAAATCAAATGCAATCGAAAGGAGGCTACGAGACTTCTTATACGGCTTTAAAGGTACTTAATACTTTAAACCGAGTATGCTATAATCATTATAGTTATGTATTTGCCGATATGTCATTGTAGTCGAAAGAAAATGCATTGCATTTCAAATTTATTTTAGAAAAAAATTTTATGAGTTGATTTTGCTCGAAGTGATCGAAAGGTTAATATTGAGAAAACTGAACTTTTCAATTTAACTTGAATTTGCGGGAAAAAACGATCGTAAAAACTGAAAATTCATTGTTACGATATTGATTTTAATAATTTGATCATGTTCGAAGGAAAATAATTGATGGATTTTCAAAACGAATTGAAAAAAATTGCGTGTAGATGTGGTGCAGGTACAGCTGGTGGATAGGTAGTAGGTACTGAGTTTGTGATTTTATCATGATTACCCTATTACAGACGTCATGGATTTAGGGAACGTCATTAGTATAGATGTTATAATACGGGAAGAGGTGAGTTTCACTTTGATAGTCTGACATCTCCCCCATTTACCACATATGTATCGCTAAACAGGTATCTAAAAGTTTAACAAATGAACCGTTACAGAATTTTGATCTAATTACCAATCCAAATGGTGAACTTCGTGGATAAAAATTTTTCCTACAAATTTTGTCGTGTACACTTTTTGCTTATCTCTATTATTGAAAGGGTAGCATTCGTTTGAATTTTATGAACCCATTCATAGAATCGAGATAGGTAAATTTTGTATTGAACAAAAACTGTTACAAAAGTTGCCTAGTGCGAGGTTTACTATTTAAAAGCAGGATTTGGACAAATTTTTTGTTCTCGAAATTTTACATTGCTCCAATTACCCCCGAATTATCATATTGGTTCAATTGACTAAGAGTCTGTATGGTAGAGTTGAGTATAATAAAGCAAATTTTAAACTTTCAGTTGAATTTCATTTAATAGGTTCTGACGAATACCTTCCGATCATTTACAATACAGAAGTCTCGTGTTTCTGAATTTCACAAACATGATTGAGCAAGGAGTGTAAGGAGTGGAATAGTGATTTTTGAGTGGCAGACAAGTTAGCCAATGTGTTAGTTATTAGAGTAGCTTGAGAAAATGATATGCTCATTTGGAATTTTTGAATGTCCGCAAATTTATTAAATACATTCCAAAGAACTTGCCTAATATTTTTTAGCCTATTGTAACACTTTTGTGTTTTCATTTTTATTTATTTTGACTTGTTTTTTGTTTACAGGCTTATTGAAAATTCCTGTTTCATAGTCACTATAATTTTATTATGTATTTGTAAATAATCTATGTGTACGCGATGATTTATCATTTTTCATTCCGCCATAATGTTTGATTCTTAAGATTGATCATGTTTGCCGGTTTCATTTTTCGAGAAGAAAGAATTTCGTAAACGTTAACTCGAAACAGCATTAATGAGAATTTTGTGTTAATGTCTTTAATCCATGAAGATGAAAAAAAAAAATTGCCAAAATGATAAATAAATAAACTAATGAAAATTATTCATACCTGGAAAGCACGATTAAAACTTGGAAAACGCGCGGGTTAGCGTTTATGATCTCGTAAGCGTATGGCAAATATTAATTTATTGTGTGTATGTGTTTTGTTTTGTTTTGTTCTGTTCTGCATTTATAAAACTGCTGTTACTTATAAAGTGTTGTTTATTGTTTTTTTCCTATTTACATTGTACGACTGAAAATTTTCTTATTCTTTTTGAGTCAGAATTCGCCTCTTTGTTTTTTATTTAATTTGTGTACCTACCTTTCAATTTCTATATTGAACTTTTTACTTGATGTACCCAAATTGTAATCGGTGATAACTTATACTTCGAATGACGAACCGTGTCTATGCAGATCTATGCAATTAACTTATCTATGGTCTTACTACGATGTGATATTATTTATTAATTTTTTTTACGCGCTGATCATCGCTGAGTTTTTTGTAACTTTTGAATATGTACAAGCGTGTACGAATAGAGCACTTGGAATGATTTTTCACTGGTGTAATTTTAGTGAATCAATGGCCATAGCTGTGAATAATTTGAGGGAGTTGACGAAACTGTGTTTATTATAGACAGCTGCATACAATACCTCGAATACCGAATAGTATATCGGAAATATGCCATGAAATAGAATAATATATTATTGTCTTAAGAAATTTGTACATTTTTAATAAATTTTTAGATTTTAAATGCGTTTCATTTGATGCCGTCGGTACAAGTATAATAAAATGAAATTTAAAAATAATTACTGCATATTCAGTCTTTTCAAAAAACACTTCGCCGCTAAAAACAATTAGTTTTTTGTTCTTCGTTGTTTGCGTATTGTTCTATCTGAAAAAGGAATATCAGGCATTTGATTATAATAAAACTGTTTTCTAAATCTGCTTATCATCCAAATTTCAAATACAATGTGTTAAATGGACTTATTACAATGCCTAAAATGCATGACAATGAGTCATTTTGTGATTAAAAAGAACAAAGTTTCATTGATGAATGAAATATTGGATTAATAGGTAAATAAAATACGTGTGAAAGTTCTACGAATTTTAAACTGCATTCTTGATTACAAATTTACGTTTTAAGTTTTGAAATATTTTCTACTCACGATCAATAATAAACTATCTATTCTTGAAAATAGTAATATCTGTGTTCGTGATAAAGAACTCGAAAAATATTACGATCTTTAGGTACCTATTCTGGAGTTCATTGTTTACATTACGTATCCATAACGTACTTATGAAAGGACCTTGTTTTGAAAAAGAATTAACGCAGATTAATAATCATTTCCTTACTTGAAAGTTTTCTCCAGTTGTGGGTATTGCCGCATACAAAATTATGTTTCTTTTTTGGTATACCGCTTGGTCCATCGGTAATTTGGCAAATATTTAATCCCATTCTAGATAAAGGATGACATTTATTACGGGGGTTACCCCATTTTCCTAAATAAAACATCCACTGTGGTAATCCTTTGCTGGAATGGAGGATTTCAATTTGTTTCCAAGTTTTCCATGGAATACCATAACCACTAACGTCATAGAGTTGAGGCAGTTTAACGTATTTGTGTTTTCCTGTTCAAATAAGTATTGCGATGAGTCAATTTAACACCTGATACTGCTAACTAGCTTCCATTATTTTGAAAACAATCGGGTCTTTTCTGAAAGCAAAATAGTTTACCAGGTGCGGTCCATAAACCGTGAGATCCTTTGGCTGCAAATAGAATAGGGTGATGACCTTCGTTCGTTTTGAACAGCTTAACCATCGGTGGAAAAGTTGGTCTTTGAATGAATCCTTTTCGAATTTCTTGTCTATGGAACACAAAAATTTTCTCATTTTCGTCAAACTTGTAAAAGGCTCCGGCGTCGTGAGCGGACACATACATCTCTTCGGGTTCTTCTTTGCCCTTGAAAAAAAATTTAAGATCAGCTAACATTTTCACACAATTTATAATGAGTTTTTCTTAATATTTGAATGTGTTAGTCGGCTCGTCGGCTTCAAAATGACTTACGTACATACATTACTCAAACAATCAACTGAGAATTGAAATAACTACTTCGCACACAACACCTTGTAGTTGTTAGTTATGCAAACAGGTTTCGAATATGTAACGTTATTTGCTTACTAAGTAATTTTCAAGGAGGCAAATATAAATTGCAAAATAAGTTTTTTGTTTGAATTTTGTACTGTGAACGAATCTCTCTATGCTCTACACAAATTAATAATTCCTCAATTATTGAGATCACATTTTTACAACTTTATAATCAATATATTGAAATGTATTTAAAAATCAATCATATGTAGATTGTTATTCTGATTAATTTAGGACTTGAGATTAGTTGGACCAATGATACGTAATAACGTGCCTATTTACGATTACGTTTTTCAGTTCGTTTTGGTTTAATAAAACATGAATTCATCATCGGCCTAGCCTAAAGTTGATCTATGAAATATTTTAATAGCGATTTTATTATCTTTGCGTTCTAATTGATGCGTATTTCCAGTTGCGCGATGAGTAATAAATGCAAACATTATTTATTTCCTGTCGAAAAATTACCCTACTTTCGTTATATTGAAAAAAAAAAAAGGGAATAGATGGTTTAATCATTTCATAGGGTAACAGAACCCAGCTAGGTAATTAAAAGTTGCTACTTTTTCTTTCTTTTTTTAAGAAAAAAAAAACCTGTTTTCAATAATACGTCACTCATAATATGCTATTACTACTAGAATAAGAATGTTCTTATATAATATTAATACTTTGAATAGAAAGCTGGTGTGCTCCCAATCTCCGACATGACTTCCGAATTCTCTTAATGAACCGAAGCACCTGTTATTGAAATGTGGAATAGGTAATGGCCCCAACATCCCCATATCAACGATGCACATAGTTTTACCTTGGCTGTACGGAAAAAAAAACCAATAAGTTACATGAAAATGATTGCAATTGCATTCTGAAACATGCGCGTAAACTGGAACATTGGTTATGTTCGGATTCTGTCCGTATAGAATAGAAATTCTATCCTCCAGTAGATCATCTGTAAAACAAGACATGTATCTATTATTTTTTGGACGACAGGTATAATTTCGTTTTAATATTTCACCTATATCCTTTTACTTATATTTATATCTAATGATGCATAGCATGCCTAGACATGGTCGTTACTTTAATCTTAATAAAAATTACTTTCTTAAAATAATATAATCGATGTGCATGATTATGCTTTTCACTATTTTGATAGGTGAGTATAAAATTGGCAAATGCATAAATAGAAAATATTACTGTCGACATGAGTGTTTTTTTTATTGTAGTATTATAAAATTACGTAATTCTTTTTATTAGCAGTTGAAGTGTATTTGTCACTACACGTAGGTAATCAGGAATTTGAAGTTGCTTAATACGTGTAATCATGACAAAAGCTAAATAACATGTGCAGTTCAATTTGAGCTCTAAGTTATCAGTAAAAGAAGGAACCGTTGTCATATGATGGATAAATTAAAGAACGATACCTTACATTAAAGGTTAATTACTTCATTACTTTAGTGGTGTAGCCAGAAGTACTTCAAGGAGGGAGGGGGTGCTCCACACTTTTTCGTGCGGTTGAGAGAGGTCTAATTTTTCCTCATTAATTGTCTATAAATGTCTAACGGTAGGTGCACAAAGTACTACGTAGGTAGTTATAATATGTACGTATTGCTCCAGCAACGCAAAGACGACATTTTGAAAAAATTGCATTTTTAACGATCAGGTGGTAGATTTTCAGCAGTTTTGTAAAAAAAAACTGGTATAAACATAAAAAGTTTCCCGGTTCAGACACACATCACTGCATAACTTCGTAATTACTCGAAGTACTCTATTTTTTCGATATCAATTGAAATTAAAAATTGCTATGTACTTTAACGAAATTTCACTGTTTATGTAAACCTGCTACTAAATACGTGTGGAAACATGGCACACATTTCTAGCGATCTGAATGATTTATAGCACATTGTTTACATTTTTATTTGTATCGCGCGAGGGCTCAAAAATTCATCATTCGTATTTACGAGTACTGCTACTTTTTTCCTGTTTTTCCTTCACTCTGAAAGTACGAAAGAGTACCTATTTCACCTATATTTTGATAACGCGTTCTTCATAAAATAAAAGTCCATAAAAAAATATTGGTGCTTTTTTGGGTAGAAATTTATTTCCACTGCTGCAGAATTGTTTTAAAAATACATATTGAGACCAATGCAGGAATAAGGTAGGTAGCTATGTAGGTACTAGCTAGCTAAGTACCCAAAGACAGAAAACAAAATTTTTCACTTCAGCTAAAAATGTGACGCGCTTCGTAAAAATCAGACTTGGCCGTAAAAAATCAATTTTTTCTTTTTTTTTTCGATTCTGATACTAGAATTTCTTCATTCTTTGGGAGTGAAATTTGTAATCAAAGTTGCTCTCATACTCCTATGAAACGTTTTGTTTTTCAGCTCTGCTGAACAATTTACGATTTAGGTAGGGATTAGGGCTAAGCCTGATTTTTACAGAGCGCGTCACAAATATGGAAAATATCAAATTTTTGTCGGAAATTCTTTTTTTGCGTTTTCAAGTAGTTCAGAGCTGCACTTGTAGCTATACCCAGCTGATACTATAGCTTCATTTCGAACAAGCTAGTAAAACGGCTGTTAATCGCCTTCAAACCAACTGATGAAATGGCATGTAAAGTCAAAACTGTGAAAATATCGGCATGAGCTACAAAACAAAATACTTGTATGATATGTTGAAGAGAAAGGGATGCCACGTAAATCTAAATCTAACACGACTAGAAAAATAAGCAATAGAAAATGAATTCCTCGTTAAACTTCAATGCGGGAAACAATTTTAACAGCTATTCTATTGATAGATACATATATGAAAAAAAAGTTAAAGCTTTAAAGTGGTTTTTCTCTACTTTTTGTTTTTTGGAAATTGTGTTTTAGTCATCGATCTTACACTCATTGATATCTAGCAGGGTACCTGGCTGCGCAAACAGTTGCGCAGTAATTTGCGTAATCCTTTTAACATGCGTTGCCCCTTTCCCGTGCGCACATCTCTGACGAAAATACTCCCATTAAACGCTGTATACGCAGAGTATCCAGGCAGGTAATCAAAGGTAAGATCGATAGTTTTAGTCTTTTAATCGATCTTGAAATTGTTCTGTCTCGGCAAAAAATCTATCTAGAATGCTCAACAAGGTATTAAAATATTCCTCTAGGTCTCCTCTACCACACTAGGACTGAAAATCATTTTTAAATATTCTGACTTTAGGAACCTTATAGATACTGAAACACCAAGATGGAAATCTCCTGCTCCAGGGGTAAAAGGATTGCAGTTTACAGTTTCGCTCGTTTCCCCTGTAGAGGCGCTGTTCAGTAATTTTGGATCGACAGTCATTGGACAAAAGTTATTCTTTTTCTAGATAGAAATCTTAGTATCTATATGTTTTTACAAAATAAGTATTTTCCATATTACCGGGGTAAAACGTTGTTTGGCTCCCTCTCTCAAATCACTTGAGTGAACAAATTTGATTTTTTCTTCAAAAATAAAGAAAAATATCGTTCACAACTTGGAGCCACAATTATTTTTGACCCATGTGAATTACAGCCCTCGTTTTGCTTGCATCACAAACCTCACAGGCTTACACTCGTCCAAAATCATCTTTCACTATTATTTTGTTATGACATACATTTATTACTGTGCGTGATTTTGGTAGGTATTGAAGCAAATGGTAGAGATGAAAAATCATATCGATAGTGTGATACAGCAATGAACAGGCGAGGTTTCTGGAGCTTGCTATACTGCGATTACCGTACATTAATTAGAACTAACTAATGTGTTTGTAATATATATCTACTTAAAAAATTTTTAAATAATATCGAAGCTAAAACAAGCACAGTTTTGTATTATTTTGTCATTTACTTTATCAACCCTTTTGACTGACGAAACTTTATTACTATAGGTATTTATTCAATTCAGAGCTGGTGAATAAATTATCATAATAATTCACTTAATCTTACCTATATTTGATTTCGTGACTAGATACATTTCTTCGGACTTGGGTCCAATAGGTAAATTACTGTACTCAATATTTTTCGAACGAACTGTCACATGACGCAAAAAATTCGGTACTTCGCTGGGAAAAAATTTCTCTCCTGGAGCCAACCATACCAATGGTGCCCATTTTTGTACCATTCGCGCAACTGTAAGAAAAAAAATCACGCAATTCACGATTAAGTATATTCTTAAAATACACGGTCCGACATGAATATACATACAAACTACCTATCTCAAAAGATATTCAGGTATAAAATTTATATTTAATTACACGTTGTTCATAGTTGATTCCGCAGAGCAGAAGTAGGTTATTAAAGTGAATGTGAGGTATAAGTTATACCTATGCATTCGTGACATGGTCTATTTAGGATATAAATACGTAATAAGGTAATGGTAAAGCTGGATTTCCGTTTCTGGTGAGTATCTCTATCTTAATTTGATACCTATATCAAGATTAAGGACTTTTATTGTACTCTGCAAGTTCCTGTAATATAATGTATTGTAAACTGCAAGTATTCATCAATTCAATAATAATGTTAGCTGCGCGAACAGTTTGTTGGTAAATTGTGTAACACCAACACCGGTCATCACAAGTCATCAGTCATGTAAAGACATCAACAAACAAAATTAAATACAGGAATTTTATGTCTTAGCTTCGATACCAGTTTTAAAGCTTTGATTCGTATTCTAAAATTATTTATAAAAAGTGTAAATAAATAATTCACAATGGATTTGTACCTGAATAGTCTTTCTAAATTTCATTCATGATACTAAAATCAATTTTATCTACTCTTATGCATAGTCATCGTTCTAGCCAATTTTAGTTTGGTCTTCTGTCGGCATTCCAATTTATCGGTTAATACATCTAAATTTTTCTATTACAAATGGAATAACCAACTACGTTGAAGTTCTGATATTTAGTAGGTAGTAGGTAGTAGGTAGTAGGTACTTAATCTACGCGTATTTATGTAGGTAAAGGTATATCGATTTCATCGACAATTCTGTGGTTGAACACGAGCAAATAAATATTGTATAAGTAGTTTTCTCTTCACGTAAGAGCAAATGAATAATTTACTCGAAAATAAAACTTTTAAATTCATCATTCATCAATTTTATGAATCCATTTACGAATATATAAATAAATAAATCTAATTTATATTAAACTTATACTCATTGTCAATTGTCTCGCGTTTATTATGCTTAATTGCATTCGCGATGGCTTTTTAAAAGACGTTCTTATACCTGTGCCTTTCCATTAAAATCATCATAACTTTCAATTTTTAATTCAAACGACAATGATTTGGGTATATCAGTAGCTGACATGAAATTTCACTGTCACTTACATTCTTTTCGACTTGCCGGCATGTGGTATTTATTCAATCGTAAAAAAGAAAAAATCGAAATTTTCTGCATTCCTGTTTGCACTTATCTAAGAAGGCACTACCTATTCAGAAATGTAACTGAAAATAAAAGTTTTTTTTTTCTGCAAGAAGTAACAACAAGCTATGATATACAAATATTTGAAAGGTGACAACGAATTTCGTTTCAGTACATTACCTACGGCGCTAAACGGTACTTAATGGTGATTTCAAGTACTTCGTGGAAAAATTGTCAGAATATTTTTTATGGAGCATATCACATGTACATATGTACCTATTCTTTGAATTAATTATCCAAGGAATGATACTTTAGTCTTAATAAATATTACCCTGTGAGTAAATTATACGCATTAGTAAGACTGCATAAGTACCTACATAATTAGGGAGTATATTAATATTAATATAATAAATTTGGTTGAGAAAAGAAATAAGTAGATTTAATGTAAATAATACAAAAGGATACGAGAACTAGAACATTGAGAAAATAAAGTCCATTATAAGTTACTGACGTGATAGATAAAGCAAAATTTACCGTGAAAATAATGTTTAGAATAAAAATAAATTATCTAATACAGATTAAATAATGGATCTAGGGATTTGTAATTCAACAATTACCTTTCGGTAGACTGGAACCGGCAAGATTTTGAAGGAACATGGGTATACATTTTTTGCATTGTCTATGACAACAGAAACTTTCTTCGAAATAGGTCATTAGTGCAAGAAGTGTGTTATATTATGTGACTGTGACACATATCTATAATCTATCTATGCATCTATGAGCTTCACTACACATTCATCTCGTTAAATTTTATTGGTTCTTGAAGTTTTTAAATTATTAACAATATCAGGTAGGCAAATTTTTATAACTAGAGTGCATTATGCACGATGAAGGAAAAAAAATAACATAGGATCCTCTATTTAAATTGTTAGTGAACTAGTATACTATAAGTTTATATGTAAATTAATAACATAAGGCAGTATTCATTTATTAAGAATGCTGTGATCTTATAGTGAAATTAAAAGTTAGTACCTAAGTACTTTTATTTTCATTTACCCACTACAAAGATAAAAGTAAATAGTACCTCATCATTTTCGAACTAGTTACTTTTTAGTTTTATTGTTAATATAACGACGGCAGTAACTTTACTCATCGTTATATACCCAACGTTAATTTATATATTCATTTGATAATTTAAAACAAAAATAATGGAGCAAAATATTATCATTTTCTTACCGTATTGCGAAAACTGGAACTGCGAATTTTCTTCGTAAATTTCATTAGATGAAACATTCGTGTATATTTCATTACAAATTTCTAACAGTACACATTTATCGATATTTAATAAAAACAATAGCATAAATAGTTTATGAAAAACCATTGTGTATTTAATAAATTCATTTTAAATTAAAATCTTTACTGGGAAAATTAATAAAACCAAAAAGTTCTCAGCGTAAAATTTTTGAAAATTAAAACTTATTCACATAACACATATGATTTTACGTGAGATTAATACAAAAAAAATTGTGTATGCTGAACCCGGCAACATGCGATCTCACATTCGCTAAAGCTGGAGAAAAAGTGAACCACAAGACTCCAGCATGTTCTATACTTATTCCATTTCAAGATTTCTTGGAGGTACCCATAGCTGCTGTTAATCAAGCACATACATATACTGTCCACTACTTATCATTCATCGACATCCCACTGTTTTTAATTGAGGGTTAGATACTTTCACTGACAATGTACTTGAGCACGATTTTTTTTTATGAATTCTATTTCCACTATGTTATATAATATCAAATACTTGAGGTGATCAACCTTTTATGTGTTTAAACAATAAAAGTTTAACGATATAATATGTATTATAGAAATTACATAAATATGTACACCAAACATCGTACATGTGAAAACTTGCTATGTGTATAAGACTATACAAGAATAGGAAATTGTTGTAGCTATAGTGATAGAAAATAGATAGGCTACTCGTAATTTCGCATTAATTTCAAAACATGAACGTTAAATAGGTATGTTTAGGTATATAGTATTTAAATCGCACGGTTTTGTATCGAGTTATGTTCATTTTGTGTTTGTATGCATAATTAATGAGATCAATTTGACCACCTTACATAAATTCGTAATATTTCTTGCTGCCCATTTTTATTTTATTTCAAATTGATATAAGTACATACATAGGTACCAAAGAATTCGTGTACATGATTCACAAATTTGATAAATCTGGAGTCCTGGATGCAGTAACACATAAACATTGATTTAATTTTGCGGCAGGGAAAGGGTTGTTGAATTTTTTTTTCAAGAATTAAAAGCTGAAAAGTGAATAGCATAAGCAAAAAATAAATGGAAATTTTGTAAAATTTTCAGGGAAAGAAAGTCGAAAAACTGGTATTTTAGCATGGTTTCAAACTGTTCTAAGTACTGAATTTTATTGCTTCTTCACGCTATTCCATTTGCGTTTGGATGCATCAATCATCATTAATTTTATCTGATAAATATTCAAATATACATCTAAAAGTTTTAAAAACATCAAATTTTTTGCAAGTCTGGAAATCAAAACTACTTTTTTTGTCTAATTTATACATCATATATGTAATATTATTGGTTAATATTTTTTCATATTTTCAATTTTATTCAATCATAATTCACAAAATGATACGTAATAGTGTTGATGTAGTAAATGGTATGTGTTTTAGCGGTAATGAGCGATATCGATAAGGGTAATAAATAAAATTATAACTTCACATTTCACTATGTCATTCTCAATTTTCTCATTTCAATTACGTTTGGTTTCTTTTTGAAAAAGGACTTTTCTTATCTGTATGGTATAACATATTTCGTGAAAATTATAACAAAAATTTGTGAAAAATGTTGAGAAGGAAAGCTATTGTCAAGAAGAACTTCAGCATCCAACTATGGTTTAAGATCGGTGTCCAGATGTTCAATAATAGCTTCCTTTTTCAACATTTTCAATTTTTCACAAATTTTTGTTTTAATTTTTACAAAATATATTATACTGTACCACACAGTACGAAGAGAAGAAAAGACATGTTTTAAAAGTAAAAAAACGTTCTCATTGGTTGCTACACTAGCGCTCCAAGTCAGGTCCCCGGTTCGAATGTTCTTGACATCTTGAGAGGCTGAGATCTGAGATCCTGACCCTGAGGCACTCATCGTCATCACTGATAGTGACATTGTCATTTTTGTGAATAATGAATGTTGTCTCTAATTAGTCTATTGGCTCTTTGATTCTTTTTTGACATTTCGATTTATTACTTTTACTTACAAGCAGTAGAATTCCAACTATGTTCTTTTCAAGAACGTTCATTAACTTCACTTTGTTCAATGAGCATTCCTGTTCGTTCTCTGTTTTTCATTCTTTTTCTGACGTTCTCGCTCTCGTTCCCGTTCCCATTCCCACTATTTTTTTAGCCTAATTTTCTATGCCATATTGCCAATTAAAACCGGTGGGGGGGGGGGAATCAACAAAATCTGTTTTAGGTTGCTAAAAGATCATTAAAACGTTTTTTTTCGCCATGTCAGATATTTATTTTTTTTTTACATTTTTTTTGAACATTAAAATCATTTACTCCACTTAGTATCTACCAAAATCGCTCCAATTCGGTCGATCGGCTCAGTTTGGCAGTGGAGTAAATATATATGAATGGGAATGAACTTGAGTAAAAATTCACTGTCCCTTTTTAAGCAATTTGACAAAGAATCAAAAATTGTATAATATAATTAAAATCAACCTGCTAAGTCAATTAGGAGGGGAGATATAAGGATTTCCCCCGTTTTTGACCTTGAAAAAAGGCTGTTCCTCCCCTACCTCCCCACCAAAATGAGCTAGGAAGTTGAAATTTGGTATGTACATTACGTTGGGACCCTAGATGTGCCTTTTGGGAGTTCCAACTTTTTAGCTTTATTACTCTCTCACAACTCCAAAAAAAAAAAATTGGTTTTAGGCAGGCAAAGTTGTGGCAAATACATTACAAAAACATTAACTGAAGAACGAGCAACGTAAGAAAATTAATGCGTTCTCGTTCTTTTGAAACATTCACCTTTGTTCTTTCCTTATTCTTCAAGAATCTTAAGTTGCTTGTTCTCGTTCTCGTTCCGTTCTTGTAACACTGCTTATAAGTTACATTCTAATTGTTATCCCGTTCATATTATCATCACAATTGTTGCGTTTTTAAGTAACGTTACAATACGTTATGAATATTGAAACACAGTACACAGATAAACAAAGAGATCGTACAACTATACAACATTCAGTTCTGTATCGCTATGTTTATCTGTGCTCAAATAGGCAACGGTCTTGCTAGCATATCGGTTCTCGTTTATCGCGTTTTTTGAGTTCGAAGTTGGAGTAGTAACTTGAAATTTTTGTGAAAGGTCCGATAAAAAGTTTTCCTACTGAAGCTAAGGTTGAGTGTTTGCCGGCTAAGACTTTAGTAATGCTATAATTTGTTTTTGTCCATAACAAGATTATCTTTCATTTTCAAAATGACGGAGAATAATGGTGATTTCATTCAAGAACCCAGTGTGGCTAACTGTGCCGATATTCCTGAAGAAATAGATAAACTTAATACTGCTTCTGAAAATTCGGGAACGATAAATATTGATAATTGCGTAAGTTTCATTCATATACTCAATTTTACTGCCAACTGTTTTATTTCAGCAAATCGCTGTTGTGTTAAAAATCTACATATTGTTTATTCCTCTGAAGATCTTGTCCCCAAAACACTGTTTTTAGTCGAATAACGTACCCTTGGTCCGCTTAAATCCTCACAAAAGTTCCTTTCTTGTGAATTTTTCTTCATATTAAAATGCAATGTTTTCATATATGGCTAAAATGTGCGATGAAGTGTTTTTAAAATATTGTGATATCTTTCAGACTGATTCTCTTCAGGAGTTGAACTTATCAGCGGAGAATCCGAGCAATGCGAACAAAGAAGAAACATCAAAGTATGATTTATTGAATTTAGGTGAGATAATGTTTGTCTCTTTTTCTAATGTTAAAATTTGTAGTGTTTTAGATGTTGAATGTGAAGATAAGCTACATTTGTTGCAAGATCATTGGTTAAAACTGAGTACTTTTTTTCGGAAGGTATATCATACCATTCTAGATGGAGAAAAACCTCCCGATGAATACGAATGTCATATGGATATCGTTAAAGAGTTCGTTATTTTGTATTTCTCATTGGGTTAATGATGAATTCGTAAATTTCTGTATGGCAGTGTACTTCTATTGTTTCGTTATTTAATTTCAGGTTAGTCTCAAATGACCCTCATCAGTTATTTGCTAGACTTGAAATGGATCTTCAAGAATTCATTATCGAAGTAAAGTTGAGACAGATGGAACTTCTAAATTGTATTCATACCGAAGAGGGACCGCATTTATTCATCTTTTGTGAGCTTCACATTTAAAATACCTATATTAGTATCATCAGTTTTCGTTATTAGAAATTTATTTTTCAGGTCTAATTGAAGGTTATAACAAACTCATATTTGCTGCCAATGCACTATCTCCTATCCTTTTACAATTAGAAATCGAGCATCTATCTAACTTCAAAATAACTTGGCATGGTTTGAATCAGCATCTGTTTCATAAATTAGTTTTTACAGAACCTAAAATTCAAAAAGTTTTACCATTTTGCATATCCAAAGTAATTTTTTTTGGTTGTTTTTTTATGTGTACTTTTTTGAAAATTATGTGTAGATTATTGTGTTTGGTTTGCAGTTGGGAAAAATGAATTCCGAATTATCCGACTTTAATAAAAGATTGATTCGTCAATTTTTGATTTTTGATGATGAGATGACCAAAATTGGAGGCAAATGGCGTGAAGCTGAAACTGCGATTATAAAATACCAGTATGTATATGGTGTGTGTAATTAAAGTGGCACTTTATCTGGCTTTAATTGATTGTTTCACTATTTTTCTAGTCAAGAAAATTCTATGCTTGACGCTAAAGAACGTATGATGAAAATCAATTGGGAATTGATAAAGACTCAAACTAAAGCTTTTCACGAAGAACTGAAATCTTCGGGGTAAATTCTATTATATGCTCACTCGTAATTTGTTTTGTTCCATATGGTTAATTTACTATTGTTATATCTTTCAACAGGTTGTGTGATAATTATTTTACCGAGAATTTAAAAAAGTTGAAAATTGAGGCAGGAAATTCAGAAGATAGTGAGGACCAAGTGTGCAAATGCTGTCATTTGAGTGCAACTCAGTGCCTTATCAATTCTGTAAGTTGTTTTATGAAACATCTGAAACATTTTTTCAATCTATGCCAATAATAAAATGTTTTCAGGCATCGCTATCTGCAGATTTGGTGATGGATTCTAGAATGTTGAAAAGTTATTTTCAAGATGAGTCACTTTGTTTAGGTATGTCATTTTTGTTATGTATTAAATATACGAAGACAGTGACCTAGTCTTCTAAAGATATGGTTTTTCTCATGTGATACTTACCATCATTTATCATTTTTCAAATTTCGTTCTTAAGTCGCACTCATAAATAATGAAAATTGTAGGATTCACTTTGAAAATATTAATTTTTGTTCTCTTAGATAATGAAATTCTTACACATTTGAATGCTGATGGGAAAAAAATGTATTCTCATCTTCATAAGTTCAAAGCTCAGCGAGATCAATTAGAAGAACAAAAACAAATGGTGAATGGTACTACTAGTCCGCAGAGTTCGGTTGGTGTTTCTTTTGTATTGTAATTTAATCATTCTTTTTTTCAAGCAAAAACGATTTTATGATTTTCTATTCTTCATTTATCGCAGTCAAATGATATTGATAAACATGAAGCTGAAACTTCCAACTTCAATATTGAGCAAGAATGTATCGAATCGTCACAACAGCAACAGTCGCGGCAGTCCTTACAACTACCAACATCTCCGGCAGAGCTGCATAAAACATTGATACGAAAGCAACAACATCAAAAAAAGCTTATGCAAATGATGCAGTCTTCTCAGCAGAAAGATATTCAACATAAAATACAGAAACAACTTCAAGAACACCAAGCACTTTTACAACAACAGCGAAAAATCGATGAATTGCAAGCGCATTTATTGCAGCAACATCCGATGCATTTGGATAAAGAGATGCAGAAAAAAGTTCACTTGCAAATGCAACATAGATTAATGCAGAAGCATAGACAAATGGAAGAAAAGTTTCATCATCAAGTGCAACATCATTTACAACACTATCAAGACAAGCCGTCCTTTACGACGTCTAAATCAAACGTTCAGCAAAAAGTTATTCAGAATCAGTTGACCTCTGGAACCAGCAACTATTCAAGTGGGTTTAAATTATTTTGAGTACTTTATTCGTATTTAAAACCCAAAATACTAAAATGTGCCTTGACATATTTTTAGAATCTGTACCTTCGCAGAAGAACAATCATAAATGTACGACATCTGTTTCGGCTCAGTCTAAAAATTCGTTGGTCAATCTGAATGTATCTGTGAATCTCTCCGCTTCGGTTTCTTCAACAAAATCAACAACGACTAATGCCAGTGTTGGTGTCGGTGTGACTCATAAAAATTCTACAACGCAAACCACTACGACATCTGCCTCAGGTAAGAGTGCAATCGGTATCACAAGTTATTGCCATGATTGTGGTTAATGTATGTACATGCTTCTGTTGAAAGATCAAAATGTTCGTCATCATCCTTTACCTGATGTTGTGAAATCGGCATCTCACGTTTGTCCTAAACACACCGAAACGAATAGAAATATTCCACATAACCGTATGTAAATCATCTGAATTCTCGATGTGGTGGTTCACTTCATTAAATGCTGTTCTTTCGTTTTAGATGGAGATCATTGTAATGGTTCAGATAATTCAAGCGATGAGGACTATAGCTCCGAAAGATCGAATTCACCGCAGCGTCACTGCGATTGTTGTTATTGTGAGGTATTTGGTGTAAGTGTATGTAGTCCGTTAGAAAGTTTTGCTATGTTTCATCGTTTTCACAAGTTGTCGTTTAAGAAAACTATTTTTTTACCATAAATACAGAGTGCTCCGGTCAGCCGTAATTTTCAAGAAACAAGGGAACGATTGCGACTTATTTTGACGAAGAAAAAAGCTAAATCAAATTCTACCTCGCTAACCAGTGAACAAACTACTACAACTAATACAAATGCTAATCAGCCGGTTCAGCAAGGTAGCAGATAATGTTTAAACAATATTATTTCGATAATGGATTCTTGGATATTTTACACTTTTTTTTATTCACAGCTAGTCAAACTGTTGGTAAAGTTAAAAAAGATGAAGTACCTTCTTTGGACAAGAAAGTGAAACCGGCTACTGCTGAATACAAAGGTGATAAATCAATCGAAGAAATCTTGGATTTCATTGAAGGAAATAAAATTAGAAATTTGAAACGAACTGCTAAAAAAATGCGTAGAAAACAAAGACAAGTAAGAGTGAGTAATTCATATAGCTTTTGTGGAATTTTAAACAATAATCATTGTTATGTTTTCTTTTTAGTTGGAAGAAGAAGAGCGTCGTAGAAAAGAAGAAGAAGCTGAACGTCTGAGACAAGAGGAAATCCGTCGTAAAGAAGAAGAAGAGAAAAGACGTATCGAAGAAGAACGTCGAAAACAAGAATTGAATCGTAAAAAAAACAAGAAGAAAAATCCTAAGCAAAGTCAACAATTGAACACGGTACAGACTGGTCAGCAAAACGCTAATAAAAAAAAGCAAATTCCTCAAGTTCAAATCAACGAAAAAACTAAACTCACCCAAAATCCAACGAATAAAAATTCAAATCAAAAGCAACCTAATAACCCGACGCAGCAAAAAAAAAGTAAACAGGATAATTCACAAAATAAATTATCAAATAAAACGAAAACGCAGAACAAGCAACAAAAAAGTCAACCGTCTGCCAAAAATAGTACTATTTCTCAGAAGAAAACCCAAAATCAACAACAGAAAAATGGGGACAAAGATGAAAATTCTCAACCACAGATGGTTACTATAAAACGTGTTATGCAGCCGAATAGCAGCGAACCAACAGTTACTATTACACTTCGTGGTCCAACGCCTAAAGAAGACAAAGTGTTATATACTTTAATGAATGGCCAAAGTAAATTTTCAATAACCTTAGTCAATTTTTTTCACATGCTCTATGTTTTGTTAATGTCACTTTTTTTTCAATTTTTTCGAATGTTTAGTGTGTCAGGTGAAAGACGAAAAAGGAGTGAAACAAACTTCGGCAAGCGGTAATAATGTAAACAATAAGAAAAGTATTAAAGTTGGTTCAAAAACTACGAATACTTTTAATATTAGTAATAACCATAATTCGATGAATCCGCAAGTGACCTCGTTACCCAGCAAAAGTATACCATTTAATAAGAGCTGCAGTATTATTGGTAACGGTGTAAATAACATCTCGGAAAGAATGGAAAGACTCAAATTAAGCTCACAACCAATGCAAACAGAATCTGCAGTGAAAGCTCATTCTACACTGACTTCAGCTCAAGCAGAACTTACAACTCCGACTGCCATACAGATCAATCAAGCAGTTAATCAGTTATCTTCGCGTCCTACTTTCCCTAGTAATTTTGATTTGGAAAATATCAAATTACCGCCCGGTATAACCATCACCAAAGTTGATCCGGCTTCTGTTAATCGCAAGCCAATTCAGGTTGGTGTGAAATGATTTTAATTATTTTCAAATGCTAGACAAAACTAAGTAATTAATAACTAATTTTTGCCATCAATCAAAATACAAGTTGAATTGTAGAAAAAAAAGATGCTGTTTTTAGAATTTGTTTTTCCATTTTCAGAGCTAGTTAATAAAGTTATGGTTTTACTGGGATATATGTAGGTGTATTTTAGCAAATGATTACTATTTTGTAGTAAACATTTTCAGAAGACAGGATAAAACTTTACAGCGTGTAAATTTTTAATCACCATCCTACAATGCCCGTTTCAATATAGCAATCTTTCTGTATTGTAGATAAAACAACAAGCACCACCACCTCCTCCACCCACCACTCAGGTACGTCAGACAATGATGTCTTCTATGCCCGGTTCCTCGAATGTAATTGTAGTAGATACGGGTGATAAGAACGGTTTTTATCAGTCAGGTACTAAATTATAGCAATCACAAAATAATTGAGTCATGGTTTGATAAATTCAATGGGTATTTATACGTTTTGCTGTTATTTCAGAAGATCAAACGGCTGAAGGAATGAAAAAGAAACGAAGAAGGCGTAAAAAGGATAATGGCGAAAATAATCAAATCAATATATCGAATGTTCCTCAACATTTCGGTGCAACAAATGGTTTACCACAGCGAATGAGTCCTATTAATGCTGGCATGTACGGTAATCCGTTTATGAATAATGATTATAGAAATACTCCTCAGCAAGCTGCTGCCATTATTCAAATGAACGGGTCAATGGTGACGATTAGGAATCCAGCTTTGCATCAAGCACTAACCAGTCAGCAAATGGATTATCACGACGGTACTAGAATCGCACAACATGATGATATCAGGAATTCAAATACCGATGGTGAGCCTGTTAAATAATTGGACAAATTAATTTTTTTCCAAAACGTAATGTTTTTTTTCATCTTTTGATTTCGAAAAAAAAAAAATTTTTCTTGACGAAGTTTTTTTTACAACGGATGTGTTATTAACCTCTTGTCTTTATTTTTTTGTATGATTATCGCATTTTGTTTTTCTAAGCGATGTTAACTATTCAAGTGTTCTTTCTGTGATATGACCTTTCCCGGGAAGGTCGTGATATTTTGAAATATGTATATTTCGTTACGGAGTAAAATTTGAGAAAGATCTTTTTTGGGAATACGAATTTTTTCTGAGTAAATATGGCAACATTTAGTTTACGAATTTGGTCAACAGTGAGTTTATTAGATTAAACAACTGATTCTTCAGTGTAGAGCACTTTTCTACTTGATATTTTTACAGCTTTATTTTTTTTTCAACCTTGAATAGAGTGCCATTATTCATTTCTAATCAACCTATTTTCTGACAAGCGATCTACCCTCACTTGCAATGTGGTATTTTTTGCTTATGGTTTGGCATTTGGGTGACGGAAAAACAGTTACACAACTAATTGCTTTTTGTTACGATGATTTAGCGAGCTTGAAATATTTTCATTTAACCGGCAGTTTTATTGTTTCACAAATGAACTACCCGTTATAGAATGAGGTACGTTTTTGTTTCATTTTCAAATACCAATCTACAGCTGGGATTGTAAAAGAAAAAAATTTACGGAAACCTTACAGAAAAGTACATTATTCTGTACTTTCCCGTAAGATTGGGTAAAAACTAAGCGAGTATTTCATTACTAAGAAGTCATTTATAATGGTATAATTTTTACTAAATGGTACGATAAAGTACAAAATTTTTTACTTTTCCGTAAAGCTTCCGTAGATTTTTTTCATTGTAAACACAACTTATTTTTAAAAAATAATAGTCTTTCATTCTATCGCGTCAGTTATTACGATTGAAGTACTCATTTCTTTAAATGAACTTTTCTATACAATTATTTAAAAATCTGAAATTTTAAACGCGTTTCTGGTACTTTTTTTCAAATTGAGAAGTGGAATAATTAATGAAAACAAATTATTAGTGAATTTTACTCTTTGCTTTAAGAATAATAACGCTACTTTTTTTTTTTTAGCAATGATTCATATGTTTTCTCTTCTTTTATTAATTTTAGACGTCTTGTTGTCTTGTTAAGTTGTTGATACAACTTTTTTTACAAATCTGTTTACTCATTTCTCATGAAAATCGAATTCAATTAAAAATCTCGTCCTCGTTCTATAAAATGTGTAAGCATCCTTGAGTTTTCTTTCTATGCATAGCAGCCCACCAGTACCAATTGTATAATTTAACGTTTTTTTTTCTATCTCGTTAATAAGATCGTGGCTTATATTTATTTTATATGTAGATTACATGTTTTACAGAAATTCGTATTACCAAAAAATATCTATTCGGATATCCTACTTACGAATTCTGATATGTGATTTATAATTATTAGATCTGCTTATGAAATATATTTTTCAGTTTTTTTTTTTTTTTTTAATAATGCTTGAAAATAATTTGGTTTCAAATTATGAGCTTAAAAATTTCTTAATGCATTATTTTCTATCAATTGCGGTTCGCATGTACTTATTTGGACTTGGGTATTCGGTGCTTGGGTATGAATTAAATAACGTTGGGACAAGAATTTGAGATTTTTTTGTATCGTGTTTGGATGGAGGGATTTGAAATCTTGAATTTACTGATGTTATTGGAAGAAATATCAAATCGGTCGTAGGTAGTAGATGTTTGAATTAATGACATATTTGCCTTCAAATCGCATGTCCTAAAGTTCTTCAAGCTTAAAAATCAATTGCTGGTACTAAAATCACGAGAAAATGGTTTTCAAACGGTAAATGAAAACTGCAGAATTTTCTATTCTTCATATTAATGAAATCACGATTTTAAATTTTTTGAATGAAGGTGTATCAACTTTGTCCGCAAACGTTTAAGTCAGATTTTCCCATAATTTCAACTCAGTTGGTCTAAGTTCGTATTCTACTGATCTTTAGAATGCAAAATGAATGTTGTGTCGTTGAAAAAATCAACGTTGGTTAATATTTTTTTGTTACGGTTTGTTAAAATATAAGAAAAAATTAAAATGTTTACAAACATTTATTTTAATTGTTATTAAACTGTTGAGGATTTTTCGAATCGTCTAAAAATCGAAAAGATGGGCTGGATGCTTTTTTGCTTATGAATTATTATTCAAGTGATATGTACTGACCATGCTTCGAAAAAGTTTTACATTTCATTTACGATGCTTTTCGTGATTTTTCAAGCAATATACAATTATGAATTTTTTTCTCTTGGCGTACTTTCCCTCATGTACAAATTTTTTCTAATGATGAATTTTTTGAAATATGCATTGTGTGAAAATTACGTGTGATTAATTCTGTTTAGAAAACATGTTTCCACCACCTCCGGAAGAAATAGAGAACGATGACGTAGACGAATATGAGCGTGAATTGGAAGCATTTAAACGGTTCTGCTCGCAGTCGGTACCAGCAGAGAGTAAAGCAAAAGTCAACTTGAATCTTGAAGATATTGTGCTGAAGAAAAAAGGACCAGTGATTGGTTGTTCTTGAAATAATTCTCACGCATTAGATAATGAAGCAATCGTTGGAGTACTTAAAAAAATTATCAACGTTTCAGAAAATAATTCAAATTAACTTTTCAGTGATCCTTGAGATAAGTAGAGATATTGAAATAATGTATGTTGGTGCTATTTTGACGAACTTTAACGATTGCGTTGCATGTTAATCGTAAATTACCGAAATTTTTTTGTGCCTATTTTCTGAGGACGGGTCCTAAAAAGTATTTAAAATTTACATATATTCGGCCAATGGAAAAAGAAAACTGTGTGATTTCAGTATAACTGTTATTCATTTTTTCCTCATTATTATAAATGTAGTTTTTAATTTAATTTATTTTTTTCACTTTTTACGATTCGTAAATTTTCATTTCAATACGTAGTATTAAAGAAATGAATCAACTTTTGACAAAGTATTTTTTTTCCTTTCTTTTTCAAGAGAATTTTTATAAATTATATATTTTTCATCGTAATATTCGTGTTTTTTCTTTTTTTTTTTCAACTACGTAATGCGTAACGATAAGAGCTACCTGAGTTATATGAGTTAGTAAAAAATTCGTGAATCAAGAAGTAGGCCATAGATTTTGTACTTATGTACTAGGTACCCGAGCTCATCAAGGATAAAAATAAAAAAATATTGGCACAATATTGTGTTTATTCGTTCACGAAGTCGGTCTGTTGTGACTCGATAGTTTTTAAATTGTATGCGACATGCGATATTTAGTGCAGAATTCTGTCGTACCATTCTTTCAAATTTTTATGTACGTGATGAATGAATATTTAAGTTCCAAACCACCAACATTCAAAGAATTGTCTTATATAATTGCGTGACAAAATTAATGCAAATGTCTTTAGTCTCGTCTTACTGTCAGAGCTATGTAATTGTTCGTAGAAAAGGCTTCATACCGAATTATTCAAAAATTTAAAACGTTTCACGAGCTTGATTACTCGAATTAAATAGACACCATAAAAGTAAATCAATATTTTCCAATCTCATCGAATGTAATATGAGTAAAATGCCTTACGAAAATTGTTCATAAATTTATTGCACTTGTTTGAACGTGCTTATGGTTTGTTTAGTTTCCAGGTAACTTAGCTCGACAGTGACCATATGCGAATATAACAAGATGATGATTAAAATGTTTTTAGAATATCCATGTGCGTAGCTGCGAACTGTTTATTGTAAAAGTTTGACAGCGACATTATTAAATTGCAAATTAAATTTACGTAGTGAAAGCTGAAAATGAAATAAATAGATGAACGTTTTAAAAGGAAAGCACTTTCCCTCAAACTGGTAACGGTTTGCCCTTTGAATGAATAAACGTTGTAATAATTGTATTCGGGAAACCTAACATGCGATGTTAACCCACCAAAAGTAAAATTGAACGATAAGAAACTTTGTTTTTCGTTGAGCCACCATTAAGAAATAGCACTAGGTACGATTTGTAACTTTTATTTCATGTCTATCATCGCGTGAGATTCAATATTTGCTTTACATTTTCGCTACCACCAAAATATGCTGTAACACGAAACATCGTTATCATTTTTCTGATTCATTTTTATTGTCTTTAAAAATAATGGAACAGGAAAATTTTCAAAAGTATCGCTTTTGAAAAATTCAGTTTACTTTTCCTCTCTCTGCAGAAAGGACTTATTTGTTTTTGAAAATTTAATGTGTTTTAAATCCGATTTCTATTCCTGAGATTGTGATTGCTTAGTTATTTTCATTCACAAAAAGTAGTGATCGGTTCGAGATCGTCATGAAAACCGCATATAACGCTGAAGAAATAGAAGACGAACTCAACGAGTTGAAATTGCGAATTGCTAAAATGAACGCGAGAAGAAATGCTCAAATTAATTTATTACAGGTATCTGTACATAGATCGTCTTGATGACCTTTACTCATTGGATATATATGCCTAATTTGTTTACGAAAAGACTTCTTTTTTGCATCAAGTTCATGTCAAGTCGTTTGTATTGAGTCTGGCTTAGGCGTCAAATAATTCATGGTTCGAATTGATTTATAAAAAATTAATAATGGTACCTATCTGCCGATGCATTGTTTTACTTATAAATTTACGTAGTTCGGTGTGACCAAATTATTAACCAATCGTTATCTGGCATAAAAATGTTTAAAACATAGGAGGTATTCTATTACAAATTTACTTGAGATAGGTATCTAGTCTATTTACTCAGTAAACAGTATTTATGTAGATGTACTATTGTTTTTAGCAAATTACCAAAATAAATACCTACCGTTCTTTTGTATGTTGTATGATATTTTTATTTGTAAGGTAAATGAGCCTAATTGAGAACACTCTTTGAAAAGTTGAAAATACGCGAGTTTTAAATAGTTTTTATGAAAAGAAAACTTATAATAGATATGGGATTCTACCCCTTTTCATGTCTCTCTACCCTGATGAGCGTTTTTGAGAGTCCAAAATTAAAAAAGCCATGATGTGCTCTCAGTTTTACGTATGAATTCGTCGGTAATTGAGAACACCAGGAAAAAAATGGCTTTTATTAACAAAAATTAAATTTTTGATTTAAAAATTTAAAAAAAAAGGCTGAATGAGAAAAATACATTATTTCTGTACTTCAAATTTCAATAAAAAATTATAAACCATTTTTTTTGTATCTTAAATTCTACTGATTTCACTTCTAGAAAAATAATATATCAAAAGAATCTTTTCTGAAACATTTTTTTTAACTTTAGATCGTGAATTAGTATAATCAAGTGCCATTAACTGTCATTTGTACTACAAAATGCAAGTTTACTGATAAAAATTATGGTGTTCCCAATTGCACACGATTTCTGATTTCCCATTGGTAAATGAAAAGAAACTCTTGTATTTCACCATTGCATTATGAAAAAAAAAAACTCCAAAATCTTGATTTTCAGACTAGTTTAAGTGAAATTACTACCTTTTTATCATGAAAAATAAATTCATGTTTTTACTATCAATTATAAAACATTTGAAAACATCGAGATAATACCTAATTGCTTAGGAGGCTTCTCAATGTTTTCATTCTAATGAGTTTTCCAGAAAGTGTTCTGAATTACCCACTGTTCCCCATTAGGCACATTGACCACATAGCACGTAGAATTATAGATTAGATATTTAGTATAGATATCTTGAGTAAAGTTTCATTTTTTTTTCTTCCGTTATTCCAGAGAAATATCACAGATGGGTCATTCCGAAACAATATTTACACAAAACCTCAAAATGTATTCAGGAGAAACTATCTTGGGCATCCATCACTTTATTATCGACCATTTTTATACCCTTATACATATTCTTCGTGGAATGATTTATTGGATACTGAATATATCGACGAATTTGCAAAGAAATCTCCACTCTCTGCATCCACAAAAGATCACCCCGAAGTATACAAACTACTGGAACAAAAAGTCCAATCGGATGTGTTGAAAAAATTGAAAAGATTTGTTTTAGATCAAGAAAAAGAAATAACTGATGAGTTTTTAGATAAGTTAATCCATCACCGAAAGACCTACTCACCTAAATTACATTATGAAAAAAAACTGGACAGTAAAAATCAATCAGATACGAATTTGAAATTGAATTCTAACGACCGATGCTCGCCATTTTTAAAACCTATCAATAAAAATGATAATTTTTACAAACGATATAATTCATTTATGAAAAGAATTTTAAAACCTTCACGGAAAATAACACCATCGTCGGGATTTGACGATAACAAAAAATTTGATCGCTTTACCTCCCAAAATACAAACTGGAAGTACAGAAAGCCTTCACCTCATTCTGTAAAATATTTCCCATCGAAAATAAATAAACCAACAAGTTCGATTAAATCTGCATTGAATGATTTAGACGTCTCTTACCTCCGTCCTTGGCAAAAATACTCGCCAATTCATCGCGACTATTTTGCCGATTACGAAAGCCCGCCGAAAAACTATCGAGTTCCAAGAGATGTAGATACAATAATTCGTGATATGGAATTTGAAAACCGTAGAACGTATCCTTTCATATCGACATATCCGTATAGCAGATCAACCTACAACTATTATCCATCTAGTTCAATGAAATATGACCCATATGAGTCGGATTCGTACATTAGATCTACTTTACCAACTTGGAAGCAATACTACTACACCCAAAAATTACGATCTAAACCTAGTCATGAGAAATTCGTTGATTATTACGATCCTTATCGGGATTTTTTTTACGACGCTGCCTCTATTAAATCTGACGATTTGAATATGTCTCCTAATAAAGATGATTCGGAGATAAATTCCGTAAACAGCGACAACCATTCAGTTTTACCATTGAATAAAAGTTACGATTCTTTGGACGATTTACAAATAATTGACGAATATAGGGATTCAGTTTACGAAGAAATCATCAGAAATTTAAGAAATCAACAGAAACGAAAATTAAAAAAAAATAAACGTTTTTCGAGTCGTTCATTCACTTCAAATGTTTTGAGGAATGATCGCTCTCTGTATAATTATCGTATCGCTGAACCTAGCCTTAATAGGAGTTATTCTTGGAAACAGCCCAGTACTTACGACTCTATCTATGGCAGATATAATCCCAGCATGCATTCTACAGACGATAAATGGAAATTGGCAAAATATAACAATGAGGTAACACCTATGACAGAAAATAATTTCAGCTCGTCCAAGTATAATTTTTCGTCGCCGATGAAAAGTAAATTGGATACCGTGGAAACCAAAAAATACCCGGAAACTGAACTTACTTCACAAAAGTTTACCAGTGGTACATCACCTTCTGAATATAATCAACTGAACAATACATCGCCTTCCAGAGATTTTTCATCTTTTCAGAAATATGCTAACGACGTATTTCCAGCCACGCCGAATACTGAAGAAGAAAAATATCAAATTAATTCAGATAACTCTTCTCCTACACACAATGTTAAAAATGATAAATTATTTTCATATGAGAAAAAGAAAAGTGATGTTTCCAAAAACGATGCTACCTCACCTCCAGCTACTTCAAAGATTATGAAATGTGAAAGCCCAATCAAAGAATACGTCAGCTCGAATATTTTTGAAAATAATCCCGAATCCATGAATGTAACGCGCAAAGGTAGTATTTTTGAGAATAAACAGTTTTCTGAAACTTCCAGTCCAAATAATCCAGTTACAAATAGTCCCAAAAAACTGTCCTTATCTGGTAATCCACCAAATTCTATTACCCAGTTAGCCGAATTAAACGCTAATGCGCCTGCTTCCATGTCACGTAAAAACAGTATCCAATATCCGGTTCGTAAAGGGAGTATTCAAACCAGTAGTATTGAAGAGGAATCGAACACGTTTCCTAGAAATGATAAAAGTAGGAGGTATTCTAAAGATCAAATTTCCTATCCGTCAGAAATGGCTTCAAAGAATGTTATGCCGGGATCAACCTTGGATAAACGTCTATCATACAGCAGTGGTATGAGAGAACCTATTAATGAAGTGAACGAAGAAAAAATGACTCCCAAAATCGGATATGATACATATTCTCAATATACAGGTAATGATTCTTTCAAACAATTAATTTCACATAGGTAGTTAGCAGTGGCGTACGGTGGAGGGAATTTTCCACTCGCGAAACTTTTTCCACGCTGTCCCTTTGACTCATGCAGTCGTGACTCTCCGCTCTCTCCAAAATAAGTTTGTTAATGACGTTTAAGAAGTGAGAAAAAAAGAGAATAAGTAGTGCTCGAATGAAACGAGAACTAAAAATTTCGGAAATTTCCAATTTCAAAAATTCTAATATTTTTACATTTTTTGAGCTTTTTTATTATTTTTTTTTTAATTTGCGGCCTAAAAAATCCGTCGGTGGGTTGGGACAGTGTGGTGGATGCAGGTCCACTCGAGAGGTATTTAGACGTGTTTTTCAAACGTTTGAATCGAAATTTTCTCTGATTTAGTGATTAAAATGGTGAAAATAGTTGATAAATTAAAAAAATTTTACCCTCGCTTCGCTCGGAGACCGTTATTATTTTTTAGTTAGCTACCAAACTTAGATTTGTGGACGCCCATTAAAAGTTGCCTGGGCTGCTTTTAAAAATTCGTTCAACCCTGCCAACATTTAAAACTAGCAATTACGATTACGAAAAATCGAAAATTTATCATTTTGAAAAATTAATGTAGGATTTGGTAGAGGTGGAAGAAATAAATAAAAACTGTTATGTGAAAAAATTGTCAAAATGAATATCTGCAGAAGCAGTGACCCAAAAATGATAATGATTTATTGATCATTTTCACAATTTCACTTGAATGTTACAACAAACATAAAATACAACAATTATCTAGCTTCAATATTGAACGCATTGCCTCCGGCATATAATTCTTTTTGTAATTGTCATGCAAGGTGTTTAATTGATTCTGGCAATCCCTTGGCAAAATGAAAATTTTTTGTGTTAAAAATGCGAGGTTGACAACTTGTTTATATGTATTTTCATTTAAATTTGAAAATTACTTCTAGAAAAACAGTTTTTCATGATGGAATGTTTTTCCAAAAATTTCGTCTTCGCTTGGCTCAGATGTACATAGATGTACCTTTCATCAGAGATTAATTTTACTCAGTCGGTACTTGCAGGCATCGAAAATTTGAATCCAACTCTGAGTCTGAGGTAGTGTATTGAAACAGTGGCACGATTGAAAGCAATAGCCTTTCAACCCCCCCCCCCCGGATAATCTTGCGTGTGAGCCAGTTTACTTATCTTTATTTTATAGCTTGAATTAACCTAATGCCTACAGATAAAGTAGCGTAGTTTATTTTTGGAAACAGATTCAAACCTTTGATTCATTTTATGTACTTTTTATTTCAGAGCGTGGAAACGTTCCTCAAGCAAAAGATATTATCGAAGAACATGTAAACCGATCTCCTCCGTTTCAATCGCAAAACTTTGAAAGCACCACAAATCAGAGGGATCTAAACACCTCTACCAATCCTAATTATCAACAGAAAGCTTACTATGATTCTTCGGGAATTTCACCGGGTTATGATTATGCTAATGCGCCCAATTCGCCAAATTATAATGAAAGGTATTACGATAACCAATTAAATCAGAGTACAGATAGTGGATACAAACCATACAATGAATATTCTTATACCGATCATAAAAACGAATATAACGATCAGGGCAGTACTTATCCCACACGTTACGAAGAGAGTCCTACTCTTGATGGGAAAGTCTATAGGATGGATTCATCGTACATGGAAAACAGCCCACAGTATACTGACCAAAATTATACAACAGAAAAACGTCCTTCAAATGAAAGTTACCATGCGACAGATCTTCCTAGGGTAACGGAATATGAAAAATATCAAGACGAAGATTACAAACCGGATTATTATAGAAATAATCGAAACGTAGAAAGCCGTGGTTCTGTTAACCAACGCGATTATTATGATAATGATAAATATCGAGATATTCCCCAAAAAGAAGATTATAATGCAGATTATCAGCAATATCAAGACATGCCAATGAGTAGACCACACCGTGACGAATACAAAACTAGTCCATCAGAAGGACAAATTATTGACGATAGTAAATTTGTCGAAACGGAACCAAAATCATTCGAAAATTATTCGCTAAATTCCAACCCTGACAAAAATCTTAGTGATCAAAGCTATTCCTACAGTGGTCAAAATTCATTTGAGAATACAAGTTTCGCGAGCGGTGAAAATTATAACGAACCAGTGCCCAGCAAAGTTTCAGAGATGCCAACAGAAAATATTACATCAATTCCGGCTGAACAAAAACCTAAAGATCGTAAAAAAAGTTTAGCTGTTGAATCTTCGCAAGAATCTGAAGCTCCAGCGACAGAGTCGATGCCGAAAGAAGTATCGGCGTCTAGACGAACCTCAAAAGCTGCACTTACGTTGGCCGAGCAAAGGAAAGCGGCAAATGTGCAGCTGGCTGATAAAAATAAAGCCGCAAAAGGTAAACTTAACGAAAGTAAACTTAGAAGAACGCCGAGTGTATTGAAAACGAAACCTCCAGTTAAAAAAACCTAAGAGATATTAAAGAATTATAACATGGATACTTAGTAATCTTATTTTGGTTTCATTAAAATAATAATAGACTATTTTTAACCTTACCTACTAACCTACTTCGAAATTTGTACTTAGAAAAAAAAACACACATCATACCTACCTAGGTATTATAATTTAATTAATGCTGATGTATACCAAGCAGTGAGTATTTTGTAAATGTGTACCCTCATTGACTTGTATAATATCGCTTCTATATTATTTTCATGACTTTCCACATGTTTCAGTTTTTTGCTGTAATTTTAATTATTTAAGAATTTAGGTTAGTTAGGTATAAGAGATGATCACATGCATGTATCTTCACCATCACAGTGTTTATAAATGGCACCAACATAAATATAAAAATTTAGGAGTTATAAATAGTTGAATTTCAACAAAATCATATCAAGTACATTTTTTCAAAATGTTTGTGAAATCTATAAAAGAAATGAAATTTATGGTCGGGAGTGCCAAGATCGGATGAAAATACTCAATTCGAAAATTCCCTCGCTCTTAAGCGTCTATTTAAATTTCAAAATAGGTAAGTATAATTATGTACTATGCATTTGTAGGTAGCTACAGCAAGGCACATCGCAGTCTTGAGGTTTGAATGAAAAAATCATTTGTCTAAAGAAATGGTAAATGAAAAATAACAAATTTTCAGTTTCAAAAATTCTGTGAAATTTAATTTTTGTCACTCCCTCCTTCCTCTTAAACACGTAGTACATATTACTACGATTTATTACTAAACCGAATAACTCTTTTGTTTTGCATTTCAAATTATTCTGAACACACAGAAGTAAAATTGAAACTTATCAAAATAACCAATTTCATTGTATTCAACGAACATTTGAATCCTGATTATTGTTTCGAGTGATCATTTTCAAATGAATTACAAGTACATAGTATTGTTGGGATCATAATTTAAAAAGTTTAAAACCAATTAACAATGAAGAACCAGAACTAAATTCCAATTTAGAAGAAAACTGAAATACATCAAAAAATGCTTACCTTAGAAATATTCTGTAATCTTTTTCAAGGCATGACACCATGTCATCGTATGGTATGATCAAATAAATTTTTTTTTTGTAATAAAACAAGCATTCGCTTCAATTATTTTAATCGCGAATTGACATTCAATTTACATCGTATTTATTGCATGAAAAATAAATAGAATACATAAAAAGATTTTAAATACTAAATTAATATCACAAAGCAACATAAACCATTCATTAAATTTGACTAATATGTATAGGTAAAGAATTTATAATTTATAGCCATCGCATTACATGATGAACTGACGTAAAGTAATAGAGAAAAGCAATTTACAACCGTAATTTATAAATGCAATACGTACGTATACTCAATGTGAGAAACATTAGATATTAAATAAATACACAAATAAATTAATAAAACTAATTCATCTATGCAGCCTGAATTATGAAAAAATTCCAGTCCTACTGATTTTATCGTTAGGTACACTCTAAAATAATATTTTTTTTAAAAGTTAATTATCTTATTATAACAATTTTCTGGAAAAAATTTGTGTTCTCAAATAGTGGTTGAAGAATCAACTCGTTATTTTTTTTTTTTACTAAACACTCGAGGAACTTGATGATAACAGTAATGAAATAATCGAAAAATTATTATTTTTAAAACGTTAATAACACATAAGACATAAAATAGGTAGTTTAAAATTTCAATTCTACAAATTTTTTTCTCGATAAATTTATGAAACAATGCTTAATTCGAATAACACAATAAATCACGCAACAATAACCCTATCAATTCGATGACAGATTTTTCAGCAGTCATTTTTCTTATCACTTATAAGTTCGATCACGTATGGTACATCAGAACATACAACTCTTTCAAATCATGAATAATTACATCACCTAAAATAAAATACGAACTAAAAAATGAATACTTTCGAATGAATTTATAAAGAGAGCGTGTACATCATGTTTACCTTTGATAACTCACCCTATATACTAATTTATAACTCTTTAACGTGCTTTTCGAAGTTATAAATTTATAAACTGAAAACGAAAAATATCCTTAAGGGCTAAGACGCTTTGTCCAAACGTTCAGCATAAAAGAAACTAAAGCGTATAAAAAAAACGAAAGAATCACATAAAAAGTACAAAAATAATTATACTAAAATATAATTAAAACAGCCAGTTTAATCCCTCTTCATTTTCTGCTTTTGCATACACAGCAGTAGGGGTTGAGGGTTGGTCAATTTTCACAGCCGCATTATCTAAAACAGAAATGTAAAAATTGACATACGCATATTCCGGATTTTTACTAATCAAGTTTTCAGTAGATGTTTTACTATGGCTGAAAAATGCTTCTTGCAATTTTAAAATTAAACGAATATTAAAGTAGGAAAATCTCGCCTTTCGCTGTATCTCCTTAACTCTTCATAACTATTGATAAAAAAACGAATAAATGAAAAAAATTACCTTGAAATTGCTTATTCAATGTTAAAATTTCATCATATGCGTTTTCTTCAGTTACGTTTTGATTTTCTTGAGGTTCAACCTGAGGTAAATCAAACTGTCTAGGAGCAAAAGTAAGATCAGCAATATCTTGAGTACTGGATTCCGTAGATATGCTCGATAAATAGGTATTCAAAATATGCGTATCAAAATTTAATCCATCATCGTTCGTAGGTCTGTTAACATTATCTGCATTACGTTCATTATCATTAAATACGTTTTCATTTACGACAATAACTTCACTGTTTCTACTAGCTTTCGCTTCTCCATCGACCAAATCGCCTCCATTCTCATAAAATTCAAAATTAGTTTTATCATCCAAAAACAATTCATCAGTTCCTATACTTTTACAATATTCTTCTATTAATGAGTAGTTTTTAGCGATACTCTCATCAAAATTAGGTAAATTATTATCTAAAACTTTGAATTCGTTTTCGCAATTTGCTTTAAATCCTATATTATTAGGGACGGCATCTGTATTAATGTAATCAATAAACGCATTATTTGTATTTTGAGGTAAGGTTTGCGTAGGATACAAATTCTGTATATTATTACCAACAGAATTGCAGATTTCATTTTCCAAGTCTTTGAAAGTTTGTAATAATAAAGCGGTTTCATTTTCGCTGTAATTTTCAGCAGTGTTAGCATCGTTATTAAGAAATACGTTGTATGAAATGTTATCCATTATATTAGTGATGTGGCTTAAGTTTTCTTGACTTTGGTCATTCTGAAAATTACCATCTTGAATATTAAATGAGAATCGTTCATTTGATATATTGGGAAAATGTTCTCCATTTGAGGTTTTATCAACGTTTTTATCAAAAGAAAGTAACGTATTAATGTCGTAACTTTCGTCGGGGCTCTCTTGTTTTGGTTTTTTCAGAATTACATTATTATTTTGGACACATTTTCGCTTGAGCCGATTTGAATTTTTCATTTTTCTAATCGCACTATCATCGCTTGATAAATTATTTAAAATTTTACAAGAAGCGGCCAACACGTTCTTCATTCGTTCGAGTTCTTCGTTAACTTTAGATTTTAGTTCGGTTTTTGAAACGCTTACATTTTCTTTTTTGATGGGTATGTTCTCTAAATTTTCTTCGTGGAAGATATTCAATTTTGAAGAAGACCCGTTGTTTTTCAAAGGTTGCAAAAAATCCGTGATCCGACGATTATCACGACGTAATTTTATCTCGTTTTCATTGCTATCTTTCGATATTAAGGGGTCCATACATTTACGTACTGCTTGACGACTTCTGTCCATGTACAAAAGACCACCTACTTTATACAGCATATCGGAACAAACCTTCAAGAAAAATTACAATACAGTTTTGAGAATACGACAGTTGAACACGCTGATAATTGCAAAAAAACAAATACTTACGAATGAAATCTTGATATCATTTTCGTAAACACAAGGGTTAGGTTCTGATTTGATGACAGAAGTAATAACTTTAATATTACTCGGAGTCTTTGTATTGATTGAGTTAGATACTTTAACGTTACTAGATAATTTTTTAATCATTTTGTCGCTATCGCCTTTTTGTATACTATTTTCATTTTGAGGAAGACGGTAATTGGAATTATTACTGTGCACGATTTCAGGATTCGTAATAACGTTAGGAACTCGAATTTTAATTATTTCAGATTCGTTATTCGCCGAAGAAATGTGTATAGTATTTCCCGTTATTTTGTCAGCCGTCAGGATAGGAAGGCTGATAATAGGTTCCTGTAAAATTAATACTATCATTTTTTTACGTTAAGTAAAAATAAAAATAAAATATTACACTTTGAAGTAACTTTGAAGTTCAAAAAATTACTTTAGAAATCGTCACATGAAAATTTCAAATCATCAACACGAAAGACAAATTTATAAATGAATTACATATATAGTTTGTTTTTCACTAAATGATATGTAAGGCAAATAAAATGACTCACGCTTAGATTCAAATTCTGAGTATGAGTACGTTCTTGTTCTTTGAGTAATTCTTTTGACGCTCGATGATCAGCCAACAACTTGTCAAATTCTTTACTGCGACCTTCTACCGCTCTGCGTAGAGATATCAGGTGAGTTTTGCAAGTCAGGGATCGCAAACATCTTCTATTCTCGTCGATAAGCACGCCGCAATGTTTATTCGGGTCGTATTCGATGTTTCTTGCTGAACGATTTTTACCCTTCGATCTTTTATTTTTTTTTGATTTGGTTACTTTATCAACATGTTTAGGTACTTCGATAGGAGAATCGACAGCATTTTCTGCAGAACCGATGGAAAAAGGACTACCAGGAACGTTTAAATTAAGTCTATCTTTTGAATCAGAATTTGAAACGAATTTCTGAGGATTATTTTTGAGTAAGGACGTCGATTTTGAGACACCATTTTTTTTTAAGGCTCCTATAATTTTAACATTTTGTGGAAGGACCGATATAGGAATGGAAATCTTAGTTTCGTTTTTAAGCTTCGGCGATCCAGCATTATGATTATAGGAAGAATTTTTCCACGAATCGGAGTCGAGTTCTTCGGCTTTTTGTACATTCATTGACGCATTATTCGTTCGTATTATCGGAATTTGAGCTTCATTCTTTGAAACGGGTGTGAATTTTGTATTTGAATTTCGGTATTTGGTGTCTGCAGTGTTGTATTTTGTATTAGAAAGTAAATGAGCCTCTAACAGTGAAGTTGTACTCTGAGATTTTCCATCACGATCTTTATGCGCACTAATTTTCAATTTAAGTAAAGATTTGGAATTGGAAAATGATTTTGAACTGTCTGTATCACTGGTAGAAGCCGATGAAAATGTATTTGAAACCTCCTAGAAGACAAATGATTTTGTCAATACATCAAAATCAGAGAGTGAATCGTTGAAGATTAATATACAGTATTATTAACTTACGTCTGTATTAGGAACTGCAAATTCTTCATAAAGATCTTGCGGCCCGGGTGTGGGTGGCTTACTATCTTCACTAGGAATTTCTTCGACAGAAATTATGTCCACGATGGCATCTTCTTTACCAGAGCTATCCAAATTACTCAAAGAATTCTCTTGAAGATCAACAGCAGGTGATGGCGTTTCTGATGATATTACCGATTCGGAATCATCTTCACTAGTACTTTTATTCCCCTTTTTTGAATACTTTCTTTTCGAAGGTGAAATGAAAGAAGATTTCTTAACCGAATTGGTACTTCGCTTATGATGTAAATCTAGATATATCAAAACATTCACAAATTGAGTACCTTAAAATTTTTTTTTCTCCAAATCAGTACCTACTAACCATGATGTAGGTTAATGACTGATGGTTTCAACAAACGCGAACATAGCTTGCACCTTTCCAAATAAAACGGTTCTTCTTTAGGATAGACGCCATAAATTTCACGATCTTTAACATGATAAAAACATTAATTAGGTTCTTACAATTCAGTACAATCGAACGATATTTCTATTAAACAAAATAATTGAGTAATAGCAAAAATGTTAGAATATTTTTATAGAATTTTAACTCATAGGTAATGATTGTTTAAACCGATTGTCGGTGTTCACACTTGCGAGAAATCAAATGTTTGCAAAATTTTAATATTAAAAACAATTATTTTTAAAATAAAATAATGCTTTAAATTACTGAAATGAAATCTAACCTTCTTCCGCTAGAGTTTCCGAATTTATCTTATACGATACGACTATTTCTTCTATTCTAGTACCGGTATCTGTAGCAAACAAAAACATTAAAAATTTCAGATTTTCTTTTATCAAACATAAATTTTACACGTTGCTAATTTACCTTTTATTTTATTCAATATATCTTTGGCTTCAGTCCATGATCGTCCTTTCAGTGTTTTCAATTTCCCCCATACATTTTCCATCTCGTTGAAAACTAAAACAATAATCATTTTGTATTGCAACGAAATAATACATGAAACTCAGACACATAACTATTGTTCTGATACACATGTCTCCCAGTGATTAATCGACACAACGAGACAATCATCTCTTTGTAAATCAAGTACCTTAAACTACAGCTGAATAAAAATTGATAACACTATCAGGCATCAAAGCAAAGGGTGTGTCGGTATTGATTTTTTGATGAGTGAAAAATAGAATGATAAACAATTGAAAGCATTTTCTTTTTTCCGACTATAATTTCATAATTATGTAGATTACTATTCTATGGTATCTTACCTACGAAACTTGTATAATGTCTACCGATGGCTGTAATTTATACATTCTGTAGTGTTTATTTACGGAACATATTTTTATCGAATGACTACTAATAATTCGATAGTTTTCCAAAAGTATTCTTCAAAACCTCTACAAACTTTCGCACAAAATAAATAGCCACAATTTTTAGAAATACAGCTGTTCAAGTACGTAACAGTACTACTAAAATCGCAATGCCTGCAAACAATACGAACACGAATATTGTAAATCAGCGCCAGTTACAGCACGTCACGGTACAATTCAAATCGCTCCACTGATGATTGATTATTGATCAGCAAAACCCAGCGGAAATTAATAAAATTTTATGATTTTTTTATAATTGTTCAACGACTTAAAATTTTCGAACATTCAGTTAAACTCATTTTTCAGTTTCGAAATATCAAGTTTTAAGAGTCATGAATTTACAGATTACAGATATACCATGAAATTCTGCAAAAAGAAAACTACTTCAGTGGAATTGGAAACGATCACAAAATTAGCTTTCAGAGGTGATCGCGGACAAAATGAAAGCAACAAGAATCTTTTGTGTATGATATACACTGCACACGCTACCATTACTTTGTTCTTGATCAGAGATGATCAGGATGTTATTTTAATTTTCAATTATAGAAGGCCGATGAGTGTTCAAATCATTGACTACAGATTTTATGATTGTGATGGCATGGATTGCATTTACTCTCTTCGTTGTACTCTCCAGCACTCTTCTTTTTCTTATGTAGCGAATTTCGAGGGAATTAATTTGAATTCGAACTTCGGAATTGTTTACATTGTAATACAGCATTACAAGCTAAGAAACATGTAGTTTCGGAAGAATAGAAAAAAAATCAAAAGTAAAACTAATCTACCTGCACGAGATAGTCCTTTCACTGCCTTATTCGATAAATCATTTTCGCTATCACTGCAGGTGCTTACTCTGCCATTTAATCCATGAATCATCTACAAGAGTAAACTATGGAGAAAAGCAATGGTAATCAACAACTATTATGTAACATTCAGGAAGTGAGTTTGAACTTCAAATCTATGTTTCAATTGCTCAAATTTTTGTCCATCAACAGAAACTGCAGAGAGATGATCACCTCAAGGTGTACTTCTCGTTTCATATTATTTTATCACTTTTCATAACTGCGTTATGAGAATTTAAAAATTACCTGACAACGTTACCAAATAACGGGAAATTATTTATCATTGAATGAACCCTCCTTTCGTCCTTAATTCTTTACTTCCAGTTTTTTCGTGGCATTTTATTTACGGCGATCTCATATCAATCCCCTCTATTTCACGGACATGACCATGCACAACGTGCGTGCATCGCGATCATTCACATTGTCACGTCTTCGAGTCACGTCTCACATGAATGACACGATCTGAAAATGAAAAATGGTACGCAGACCAGCAAGCACATAAATGCAGACGTAGGCGATTACGATAATGATTATATTTTTCATTGTGATTGACGTAATTCTGATCGACGTCATATGAAGAAAAACAATAAGATTAATTTATTCATTCCAGTAAAATTGCGTTCCATATCAATTCTTTCTTCCAAGCTCAAGTAGACAACTTGCAAGTGTGTTTTGTAGTAATTTTGTGTTATTAGTATCTCGTGTTCGGTTAGTTCATGTTCAGAACTGTAGACATTTTAACCTGCATAGAGAACACTAATGTTCGGCAAATTCGATTTGAAAATCAATTAAATAAATCTAATATTCTTCATTATGTGTTTGATAGAAAATTAAACCTTTGCCATGGAAAGTCTGAAAACAGCCGAATTTACATGTACCTTTAATACCTGCGTTGATGATGAAAGCTTTTGTGAGTCGCTTAGAAATCAAAATGGTATGTAATTCATTTGTTTCTTACATTTGTAAAATTAATCTTTAAGTTAATGTTTGAGAAGATTGTCCGCATTATGCAACAGAATTTTTAAAAAATATTCTATCATTTTTTATATCCTTGACTTGTTTTTATTAAATTTACGTATACTGTGTGTGTATAGAAATTATTTTTCATCAGAGCGCGGATGAATTATTACGCAAATTGATGTATGAAGTGAATGAAAAGTAGAAAGCCGGTTTCAATGTACAAGTAGATGCGGATATTTTTTTAAGGAATAAAACTAAAACTTTTGCAACAATTTCTTTTTCAACAGGGAATTATTATTTGAAATTAACACAATACAAAATTAACTATGCATTTTAATATTGTAAATGAAATGAGTGGATTTGTAGAACGATACGTATTTATTAAAACTTACGTTTCAATATAATGCAATACGTTATTTCAACGGAAATGTATCATCACTTGTCAACGAAAGCTGCGTACAGTTCGATCATCGGTCCATTGAAAGTATCCAATTTTCACTATAGGCACCAAGGTTGATTCAAGTAATCCATCTGAACATGTGTCCCTATTTTCAAAAACTTTTGGATTCAATTTTGTTAAAAAAAATTGTTCCATTATTATAGGTGAGCGGCTCTTTTTTTCGCATTTTTTGGTTGCATAATCAAGCATTGTATAGAAGAACAACTGTTTTATGTTTCTTCGCGTGCCATCTATTTCGGTTTTTGTGTCGCAATTCATTTTGAGAGAGACGCGAAGAAAGAGAATTATGTTTTTTGTTCGTGTCTTCGCGACATAAGATAAATATACTTATAATAAACCGCATCAAAGTAGCTTGTACGTAACGTGTTGCCATGTAAAAAACCTATTTTTAAAGAACTGTCAGTGATGTTTCAGTTGAATTTTGTTCTTTATATGGCCTATCACTTGCCCATTTCATCTCCGATTTAAAATATTGTATTTATTTTGCCGGTGGTGTTGATTTGTAGTGTGTGTATTCTGCTACTGTGATGTGAATTTATGATTTAATCGAGCAGATACGGTACTTTTTGCAAATTTTCAAACATGAGTCAAAGAGGAGTCATCACTGATCCCAGACTTTCGTCATCTCATCGCGCCCAAATATTTTTATTTAATATTTTCAAAGACAGCGAAGATGGAGGTAAAAATCATTTTGAATGAAATTGAATGAAAAATGCTTTCTCGTTTGTTTTCGTTTGTTATTCAGTTTAAATTTTCAATCATAAAATTTACTATACTGACATTCTCTTTGAATTTTCCCATTGGCTAAAAATTATTTACTACAAGTTGTTTTTTTGAATTAACACTTTTAAAATTGCATATACCTGTATCAAATTTATTACTTACCTACAGCTTGAAATTGTATAATTAAATTGTCGCCAGTGGCTTCGTCGTAGACCCTGCAATTAACCTAAAAAATTGTGTTGATATGGCATTGGTGTGTACAGGAAGACTGTTTAAACGGGAAGTGAGGAGTCCAGCTTGGATTCTTATTTTCTGGAAAACTTTAACGTGTATTCAGTATTCTTAATGTGATCTTAGGATATTCTGTACGTTCCTATAAATTATGAAGAATCAAAAATTACTCATTTATTCAACTTTTAAACAGAGAGCATAGGCTTCAGTATTGTTAAATTACGTACCTGTTTCAGCATTATGGATGAATTTTTTTTTTTATTTGCAAACTACTAATATTTATGTCGGTATTTAAAACCCTCATTAATTGTTTGCATTGGTATTTAGAACTTGGCGTATTCTTATCTAACCGCATAAGAAGATAAGTTAAATAAATTTAATATTTCAGCGACAATGTTTAGTACACGTAGTTACGTATACGTACGCATAGTACATAATTGACGATTTACTGTAATTAGTTAAAACGATGAAGTCGTTGAATATGCCATGAGACAAATACTTTTGCTCGATAATTATACAAATACTTAACTAATTCAGTTATCTTATGATATTCGAATGGTCGATGCAAGAATTGCTCGCAGCTTTTTAAAGTGAATACGTTACGTTCAAACAGTATAGGTATTTGAATAATTTCTCAAGATCCAAAATGAATTTTCTAAGAAGAGGTGAAGTAGTGTTATTGTCAATCAATTATTTCATTTTCATGGTACATTTTCAATTATTGGTAGATTATTGAGAAAAATGTTCATACTTATTGATGTTTTTCTTCAAAGAACTTTTTTATCTGTCTATATTCTTAATCATCGAAAGCGAACCGTATTATCTAAAACATAATTGTTTCATTGTTTGTAGGCGATGAAAGTCCAACGTTCAGCGGATGTAGCGGAACTATGGGAGCATTTACTCAAAATGGAGAGTTACCAAATCAAATATCTGCACCATTTGAAGTGCCACATTTCCCAATTGAACAAATAGAAAATAAATTGTTAATGCAGCGACAGCTAAGTTCCAAGTAAGTTCGAAATGTTCTACGATGATTAAACGCTTGTTACGTAGAGTTGACATAATTCTTGTTTATTTTTTAGTAGTTTCCATAAAAGTCTCGTATTATATCGTTATAATAAATAGAATATTTATTTAAAAGTGCACCCAATAGAAACGGTGCCAAGTATTTTGTCCAATTTTATGCCATCATTGAAATGTACTCCAATATCACGTTTTACGTTATAACTAAAAATCTTCGGTTCCGGTACTTGTAGTGTAGGTTCTAGGTACACATTTCTTCCTTTGTTATACCAGCTTAATTCAATTTTAGGTAGGTATCGCGATAATTATTGTTTTTTTTGGCGTTGGAAATGTTTTTTCATTTGTTTTAGTTCAATGATCAGCGTCTTATTACAGTTAAATATTCAAATGGAAAATGTTTTCTAGAAAAATTATTTATATTTTTAAATTAACGTTCACCTATGACCTATTGAGATATGCTCGAAAAATATTAAAATTCGTGATTTCGATAATAAATCCATGTTATCGCTGATGAAGATTTTTCTTCGAAAATGTGATTAAAAATAATTATAATTATATAACGTATAAGCACGTTGTCAATTTTGATAATGTGACGTATGAAAAGTCGTCGCTATACCAATTTAAAGACCTGCGATTGAAACACGAATTAATTATGAAATAATTTCTTTGCCAAATTTATTTTCTGGCATTTGAAATCGCCGATGCCAGTTTAAATATTAAGTCGTCGTCTTTCAGTCGACATTATATTTGAGTTCGTTGCTTAGCGGTTAAATACGTACGAGCATATTTGACAATTCTCTTCTTCGTTTGATTCAAGACTTTAAAATTTCTTATAAGAAACTTTACCTCGATGGTTCTCAATTCGTTGTTGTTTTTTTGATGCATTACTTGGCAAAAGTCAAAGTAATTAGAATGCTTTATTTTCACGAAGAGAAATTACTTACAAAATTTACGGAACGAGATGATTAGAAGGTTATAATAATAAATTTTTGTACATGTCGTACTTATACGCGCGTAATTTTTAAATTATGATTTTTGTAAATGCATTTCTTGAATTCTAATCCTTCAGCCGATAATCAAATTCATATGCGTCGTTATGTTCAAATAATATTATGCATACGCGATATTTTTTACTCACCTACGCGAAAAGTACATTCGTACCTGGGTACACAAGCAAGTACATTTTTCAACGAGTGGGTAGTAATGTACATGAAAACATGGTTTGTGAATTCATATTACGAATGTCTTCGTGAAAAAGAAAATCTTGAATAATAAAAGATACACGAGCACGAGCTTTTTATTAACTACATATATTACGAGTTTTTTTTTTTTTTTATTGTTTTATGTTAATGAAGTTTATATATAACATTCAAATATATTAGGATGTTTTAAGATTTATATGGATGAAAATTTTTCATCATAATAATTGATGGAAAGTTGGAAAAAATTTCGTTCCAAATTTTCAAATCTGTGTCGTGTTGCTTTCTTGATAAAAAAAAAAAATGCTACGAATGAAAAAGCGTAAATTGAACTAAAATATATTTTTATGGTAGCGCCACCGCAAGTAGTTTACCGTCCTTGAAGCGCCACACCATAGAAATGGAACGGTGAGCATTTTATGAAGGTATAGAAGAGCGTCGAGAAACGATCGATTCTTATATTTACTCCATTGACTAGCGAAGGATAGAAGGAATAAAAATTATTTAATGAAAAATTGCATGTGAGATACTGTTTGTAATTTTTTCGTTTTTTTTTTTTTGTTTTCGTGCTCGTATACGTACCCTATCTGTTTATGTGTGACATGTACGTATTTATGTGTAGGTGTGTTTTATAATGATAAAGATGTAGTTACGTTGAACTTCTGCTCTGTTAAAGATTGAAGAAGTTACTAATCACGTGAAATATGTCCGCTGAAATTTCGTTGTTATTTTATTCGATTCGAGTTAAAAATAAACCCGACTTATTGACGACTACCACGTAAGTTGTAAACGACCATTATTCTATACCTATTTATTTCCAAATCAGGATGTTTTAAATTTTTAGTTCGTTTCATTAATTGACTTTTATTGGAATGAATTTGCCGGCTGTGATAACTTTAGCCGCTGCTTATTCGAAACGTTGATTTTTATTTTTATCTGCGAGACATATACTTGAAAATTTTTTATGTCTCAATTAAAAATCGCAAATTCCTGTGCGCAATTTTTTAGTATAAATTACAAATAGATGTGAAAAATTGATACATCTAATACTGAGGAATCGCTGTTGGTCACCTGTACACGTAAATGTACGATTTGATTGCGTCATATGAGGTAAACAAAAAATTATGCCTACGACTTGGTGTGTCGGGGATGAGAAATTATCAAAGGTATCGGTAAATTTTATCAAAAGCAGCTACATACATCGTTTGTAACATACTTTGCTTCAGTCGTGAGTTATTATTAAAGCATTACGGAAATTTTTAATCGCAGAATCAATGCCTAGTGCATCGTGATCAGTAAAAAAGAAATGAGCGTGTATTAAAAATCGTGCCGTGTGTAATATCTCTTATCATTTGATGCATTTTTATGAGGTAAGAATTAGGGTGGGCCGAATTTTTCTTTTTTTGAAACCTGGAAACGACGGGATTACAATTACTGTACTTGCGAAATAACTTCTAAATAATGTTTTATAAATTTCAACATTCCGACCTAATTTTTTCAACTTGCAAAACTTACTCAAAGTTCGAAAAATTTTCAAAAAATCAAAAAGAAATCATATTCACAGCCAAAGCTATTAGTATTGGCAAATTTTCCCATTTCTTTTTTTTTCACGGTTTTTAAAGAGCGTAAATTTTTTGCATTTTTTCTTCACGATTCTCTAAAAAGCTACGAAGGAAATGTTCTTTTGTGAACCGCCCTCATAAAATGGATGTAAAACTTAAACGTAATATATCAATTTTTTCTCCTTATAGATGATTTTTCAGGGGTGCTCAAAAAATGGATTTTTCGTATATTTTCAGTTATTTTTTTCCCCCGTTGAAATTTTTTTCGCTAAATTCTTAGTGAAATGGTACGAGTACACTCATGTTTGTTTATTTAAGGTCACTTTTCATCGTTTGTATCTTTTTCAAAGATTCTGAATAGGTTTCCCGGCTTACAAAATTCAATAAAAATGATTCAAAAAAAAGAAGAAAAATGAAAAATTGTTTTTTAGAATGTAAAGCATTATGTACCCTTTTGATGGCATTTTTTTCAGAAAAGCATTTTTTCAATTTTCAACAAATGTATTTTAGAAAACGTAAAAATTAAAATTTTTCAGTGCCTCTAAAAAATTAGCTGCGGGGGGGGGGGAGGTCAAATTGAAATATTGCCTTAAATTATCAAAAATTGATATTCTACATATATTTCAAAAGGCCGTTTCTCGAAAAAAAATCCTTCATAGTTTTTTAGAATATCGTAAAAAAAACGCAAAAATAAATTTTTTAAAAATCTCTGAAAAAAATGTAAATTGAATTGTGAATATCTGCAAAGAATGATAAGTTTGGTTATAAATAAGTATGTGTAATAATATCATTTTTAAAGAAAAATTTGAACATTTTTTTCGATTTTTGAACTTCGAGTCAGTTTTGCAAGGTGAAAAAATTGAATTGAAAAAGATGGAATTTTTACTACATCATTTGAGTTCATTTCGCAACTATTGTGACTCCGTTGCTTGCAGATTATCAAAAAAAAAAAAAAGGAAATTCGATCCATCTTGCTAAGTAGTTTTTATCTGATTGAAGTATTCGCAATGCTGGTAAATTACTGAATTTTATAGCCTGATTTTGTGTGTCGCATTGTCATTGAAAAGCAGGGTATTACGATCTATTGATCCATGGCGGTGAATTAGCTGGGTGGAATATCAACAAAATTTTATTTTGAGCTCCTAGAACACCATTACGACCATTTTTGCCATGTCAGATATTTATCTTTTATTTTATAATTTTTTTTTCCAAAACTGAAACTAATTTGCTTAGCTGATCGATGAAATTTGGAAAATAGGCTTCGATTGGCGGCGGATTTTTGACCATCTGAAATGGGGATAATTTCGGCCCAGAATCCAATTGCGCTCTAATTTCGAGGAGGAGGTGCTGAACGCCTAAGCCAATCGATAGACAATCCAAAGTTATGTGACGTCCAAAAATCAGCCTCTTAGGTCAAGTAGGAAGAGAGATATGAGAGTTTCTCCCTTTTTGATCTTGAATAGGGACTGGTTCTTCCCTATTTTCCCTTCAATTTGACCTAAGAAGTTGAAATTTGATATCTAGACTTGGTAGGGAGACTAAAGGCCATGGATGTGCTTTTTGGAGGTTTCGACTTTTCAAACGCATTGTGGTGCCCTCTTATAGCCTCAAAAATGTAGCTTTTTTGGTCGCATAACTCTCCTCCTAGTTCAGCTAGGCAGTTGAAATTTTTTATGTAGATTTTGTAGGGTTTCTAGATGTGTCTTGGTAGGAGGGCTAGATTTTTCACCCTCATAGCCCTAAAAATGTATTTTTTTGATCGGTTTTTCTTATCGTTTGAGTTTGTTCATCGTTTATCCCCCTCCCCCCCCCCCACCATTAAGAAAAAAAGTTGAAAGTTGGTGTATACGTTTAGTATAGGTTCTAGATGTGTCTTTTGGTGGCGTTGGCTTTTTAGCCTCGTTGTACCCCCACCCCCAATCCTCACCATTGATTATGTTACTTTATTTGTAAGACGCTGTTTCCTGTCAAAGCCAATGAAAGATAATTTTTAACAGAGTTGGAAAGTCCCGTTTGAAGTTTTAAAAATTCCTGGTATATTTATCATTATGTACTTTCACACGTGTGAAAAATTATTCCAAGTCGAATATATTACACTTATGAGAAGAAAAATATCGTTGAATTAAAATATTTAACTGGAGAAGAGATGAAAATTTTGAACTACTCGATAGGAAAACCAAAAATTGCGTAACAATTCAAAAAGTAGTGTCCCAGATTGCGTATTAGAGGCGAAAAACTGGTTTTTCGACCTTTCAAACCTTGAAAATTAAACCAACCGAGTTGCGTGAAACAAGTAAGTGTTTGTGTGTGTGTGTGTGTGTGTATATATGTGGGAGAAGAAGGAAATCCGAACTTTTCACCCTCCAAACACAATGGTGAATTTTTTTTGTGGTAGCATTAACGCCGATTTACAGCCACCCATGCTCCATTGTTTTTATTCCCGAGTAACTCGTAGGTTTGCCTATCTATCGGAAGGCAGAGAAAGAACACAAATTTTTTGCGTTGTTGAAATGTTTGTGCTGTATGTGATTCGTAGTCTGTCTAATGGTTAATGCATATAGATATATATATATATATATCATCGGGTAGAAGGAAATAAAATTTGCTACGTAAAGTGAATTAAGTACCCGAAAAGTACCTTCGAAGGGTTTCGATTTTCTCGTATAGAAATAAAACTGCCAACACGAACTGAGAAGACGTACCTACGGTATTTACTTGACGCGGATCATATAAATTGATGTAAAATTGGCCGATAAACTGTACAATCATTACAATTTGATCTATTTACTATTAATTAAATGAAGAAATAAAAATTGGAATTTTTTTCTTACGGTGCGGTATTAGCTAAATTGTTATCGTGTCTTATGCATAGTGAAAGAGATAATTCGCTTATTCGAGGTTTCGATTCAATGAGTACGTATACTTTTTTTTTTTTTTTTTTTATACGGATTTAATTTTAATTAGATTTGCATTACCTGAAGCCGTTTTTCGAAGTAGCGACGTAATTGCCGACTAGTGCTCGAGTAAATTTTTTGTTCTCGTTGATTTACGATACCGTGTATCGTATACGCCGCCTGTTTTCTTCTGGTCGACACAACAGATACCTACCTATACTTTAAGTAGGTATTTATCCATCAACACCCGACAGTGGTATACAATTTACATCATCTTTATGTAGGAAAAGTGTTTTTCTTCTGCGCCGAATTGTGTGTTGCGGTGTTTGTGTGTTTTCATTACACCGGTAATCGTTAAATGGGAAATACTCGTATACCGCGCGTCCGTGTGTAATACGAAAGTCGCGTGGACCTGACGTTGGAACGTGTCGCGGCGGTAATATTTTCGCATTATTTTTCACGAATAATTACCGTTCGTTTATTTTTTCAAACGTACCTACCATTTCGATGTTCGCCTATTGGATATCGTTTTTGCATTAAATTTCGGGGTTCGGTGTAGTCGATAGTGTCGGCGGCAATCCATGCGGATATAATCTTATTAAATATTATATTGATTGAGGAATATGTTGAAAAATTTCCACCATCATTGAGCTATGGTCATTAATGAGCGCAACCGTTTAATTTGTTTTAATTCTATTCGACTCCAACGTAAGGTTATTTTTAACCATGTTCGGATTAGCTGTGGACGTTAAACGATGGCTTAGAGACTTGAATCATATAAGGTATTTAATATATGTATAAGTTTTTGTTTACCATCATTTCGTAAAATTATTGGCTACATTGGGCAATCTGAAACCTATTTAAGTTTAATCGCCACGTGTTATCGTGTACCTACATTTATAAGTGTACGATTACGCTACTGTGTTAATTGATCAGCGAAACTTGTATAGGTTTATTATTATTGTGTGTTTCATGCAATCGGCAGTTTCACGTTTCAAAAGATTATTAATACTTTATAAGTGAGCCACTACGATGTTGTATGAAAGAAGTGGAAAAAAACACCTGTTTGTGAATCAGCAGTATTATAATATAAAATAAGTGCATTGTTGCGTGTATTAAATAACGCTGATGATCTTTTCTCACGTAATAGGTATCTTTATGCATTTAGCTAACGACGTGAAATCGATAGGTATGATGCTACATTACAAATGTACGTGCACGATAACAGGTATGCGACAAATGTTTCGATCTATGTATATTAGCAAAAGTGAAGTAGAACGTTTGAATTTCTCGCTTTAACCGTACATATCTTATTAATTTTATTATACGATTGCAATTTAATACACACGAACGTTATCCATATTCAGTATCCACTTATTGTGCATACAAAGTGTCTCGGTGATGTAAAGAAAAATCTAGCATAGGCATAGGCTATAATTTGCATTTTATAGATATATCATTTCAAATATTCTCTTAGTTTTGAAACAACTTTTATGTAATATTTTGTATTCCTATTCGTGTTGCATTATTTTATTACGTTCGTATATTAAAATGAAAACAAAAAAAAAAAAAAAAATCAAAATAAGGTAATTTACCAATAGTTGATAATTTTGTCTTTGCAACTGATTTGTCAGACAATCACGAGGTTGATCAAAAACATCATTCAATTTAGAGTAAACGACCGGCATCGTTGAGCTCAGCCACGAATTAATAATTTTTTTATATTATTCTCTTTACTAAACAGGAGCCTAAAAATTTCCGTGTTTTGGTAAAAACCTGAACATTTTTATTAAACGGTCGAGTTTGAAATTTATTTGTTTCAAAATTTTTGCAAAATAGGTACTGATATATTTTCTATGCCGAAATGATGTACACATATGAGAGAATTTACAAAAAAATTCCACATGTCTAGGTTTGGCTGGAAGGAAGGAAAAGGTGTCATCAACTACTGACAAGTAGCCGTAGGTCGATTTGAAATTTTCTCCAGAAAGAGGTGATTTAGGTGGGGGATGAATGGGGAGGGGGGTACATCGGAGTGTAATATATAATTTTTTCGGAATTTTTTGATCATTACATGCAACGTAGTTAATAAAAATGTAAAAAAAAAATCCTCTTAATTATCAACTACTAGCAAATTACCTTATATTATAAATCGACAATGTTTTGGGGTTTAAAAATCTTCTTTTGTGCGAAATTTTATAAAGAAAAATTTTGTTTCTATAGTTCGTTTAATTCAAATTGAGCCTTTCACCACTACAACTTTAATCATTATAAACCAATCAGATCGCTAGAAATCCAATATCGAGCTGATTTCTACCATTTTAATTGATGTATAGTTTATTGTTTACATTTTTGTTCTAATAACTAGGGCTCAATTTAAATTGAACGGACTATAATAAATAATATTTTCGCTTTCCAAGGATATATTGAATATTAAAATTTATTGACTTCAGAGCCAGATTTAGTATTTTTGCGCCCTAAGTTAAATCAAAAACGAGCGCTTCGTATTATAAGTGAAAACTTGCCTAGTAGAAGGTAGAGGAGAAAATTTTGTGAAATTGATACACGACTTTTGTGATTATGTTTAAGCATACAATCTGAAGAAAAAAAAAACATCGCGACTTTTTCAGGGCTGTGAGGAGGAGCAATTAGATTGAAAAGTTGAACCCCTCAAAAGGCACATCTAGGACTTATACCTACTAAATCTACATACCAAATTTCAACTTCTTAGCCCCATTTGGCGGGAGATACGTGAGCAACAAACTCGAAAAATAAAAAGCGACCAAAAAACTACATTTTCAACGGTGTAGGGGGGCACAATGGTTCTGAAATGTCGAAACCTTCAAATGACCTACCAAATTTCAACTTCCTAGCTCAATCTGGAGGGGAGATGGGGAGGACCAGTCCGTTTTCAAGGTCAAAAAGGGGAAAACTCTCATATCTGTCTTTCTAATTGAACAAGAGAGCTGATTTTTGAACATGCTATACCACCTTGAATTGTCTATCGATTGGCTCAAAAAAAAAACAATTTTTGCAATTTTAACCCCCCCAGCACACCGTCCTTTAAATTTGGGCACAATTGAATTTTGATCCAAGGTCATCGCCACTCTTGAACATCAAATCCGCCTCCAATCGAAGCCCTATTTCCGAAATTTGATCGATTTTGGTCGGTATCGAACTGAGCAAAAGAGTTTTATTTTAGTTTCGGAAAAAAATTGAAAAATTAAAATAAATGTCTGGCATGGCCAAAAATAATTGTAATGGGTTTCTAGGACCCCAAAATGAATTTTGTTGATACCCCACCCCACCCCCTCCTCATCCACCGTAGATCGATAGACTGTATTAGCGTGGGTTTTCAATGGCAATATGACGTAGAAAATTAGTCTAAAGAATGCTATTTTTTTATTTTAAAAACATGCCCCTGAAAATGTTTGTGCTCTAGGCGACGCCTAGTCAGTCTGACGGTTAATCGGGGTCTGATTTAAAATGAATAAGCTTTGTACTGTTACAAAGAAAGTTTTATGAGACAATATAGTCCGCTTCAATCGAGAATGAACTAAATATGCTCATTTTTGTAACTCAACATCTCATTTCTAGAAGGCACTTATTCGTTTAATTTCATTCAAATTTCAACAAAAAACGTGAGATAATGATAAGAATAATCGATTTCCGAAATGGTAATACAAATTTGTAACATTTTAATGAATGTTTTAGTGCTTTGAAAGACAAAATTATACATTAAAAAAAGATATTTTAGTTGCACAGCCTTGGTGTGGCTTAGAAAAGAGACTGTAGACTGAAATATCTCTATAGAAAAAGAAAAACGATTGAAGTTGAAGCATTTTTTTCTGTAAAAATCAGTGATCTTTTTTTTCAAAGATCGATTTTCTATGTGATCGAAGCGTTGCACGAAAAAAATGATGGGAATTAAAATTGTAAAGAATAAAATTTCCTTCCCACGATTAGCGCTTATTTTTTTTTCTAGCTTACTCAGTTTTCATAATTTTCGCAGTGAAATGGTTCGGAATTGGCGAACTTGGGAAAAATTACCCTTTTGTAGTGGAAATAAAATTTCATTCTTTATAATTTCGATTCTTATCATTTTTTTTCAGAACGCTTAGGTCGCACAGAAAATCGTTTTTTATTGGAGAAGAGTAGTGAGCAAATTATAAATTTCAAAATTTTAATGAATTTTTGACAGTTTGATTCCCTCCAGGTTAACTACAAATATTCAACGAAGAAAACCCACTATACAAAATTTCATGCTCTCATCTCAAAAAAAGTCCCTAGTACGGTCATTTACGTGATTTAACCCCCCCTCCCCCTGAAATAGTGTAAGATACCGGTCATAGAGCTAAAAAGATGCAATTAGAGATTCTACATTTACCTAGTGCGTTTTTGGTTCAATAGGAAACCACTTTCGGCTCTCTATCCGGGGTGTTGATAAGTTACAGATAGCAAAAATTGAAAATTTATATTTTTCAAGAAAGTACAATTAAAGAGTCAATTACATGAAATACACGCCCAAAATATTTTTAGCTGCGAGAAGTGGATTTAGGCTGAAACAGTTGGATAGTTTTGCATAGCAGTGCTGCCAACTTGGGAAATGATTTTAACGCACTGAATTGTTAAATTTTGTCATGAAAAAGAACAATATTTTTAATTTTTATTAGATAATGAGATTAGACGCAATGCTATGCGAAACTATCCAACTATTTCGACCTAAATCACCTTCTCGAAGGTAAAAAAAAATTTTGGCTGCGTATTTGATGTAATAGGCCCGTTAATTGCATGTTTTTGATAAATAAAAAATTTCAGTTTATGCGATCTATTGCTTTTCAACTGCCTAGTAAAAGGAAACTTCGAAAATATCGAAAAATTGACATAAAAACTGAAAAAAGTTGAAAACAAATGAAAAAAAAAATCAATTTTGTTAATCTTTATAAAAATGTTTTGATTTTTTTTTAAATAGACACAGTTGCAAGGAGTGGGAAAGGAGTGCAAAAAATTATGTACTTGCAACTTTCAAAAATTAGCGTGCCCTTTAAAAAGAAGTAACAAAAAAAAGGCCTGCTTCCAGTAAATTTTTAACATTTATTCTCTTGAATTTTCAAACTTAGACTACTCCGCATCTGCCATAATCAGTTTTGGCAGCTGAAAATTTGATAATGGTATTAATTGATGCAATTTTCTTGTAAATCCGAGGTGACAAATTGAAATGTACATTTTTGATGATGCTATTAACTGATGCAGTTTTCTTGTAAATCTGAGATGACGAATTGAAATGTACATTTTTTTTGTATCATTAGAATTTTCGTCATTTTTATAATGTGAAAAAAAAACACACCTTTCAACTCGTCACCTAAGATTCGCTGCAAACTGCATTAGTCGATTTGGTATGCCAACAGTATACGAGTATAAAATTTTAAATCGCGGAAAATGATTAGAGCAGATTTCGCCAGATACTTCTGAATGGCTGGAAATTGTTGTTATAAATAGACGTACAGTCCAAATAATAATCTGATAGCTTTTTTTTTTTTTTTTTTGAATTTTGGCGCTGAATTTATTTTTGAAAGAATTTTCATCCTCAAATTCAGGGGAGGAGGTAAACTTAACTTTTGTCCAAAATTTCAAGTGAGGTGTCAGCCTTCTAAATTCAGTTCCGACGTTATTTTTTCGAAAAAAAAAAAGAACAATGGGGAAGGGGTCGAAATTCAATTCTATATTAAATTTCGATTGAGGTGTCTAAATTTTTCTTCTAGAATTTGATTAGTGATGTCTTTTTGTCTTGTTTTTATTATCCCATTGATGAACCCATATCGAACGCTGTAAGGTGATAGTTGGAATTTTTTGGACGGTAACTTTGAATTAATTTATCAGTTACGCTCTTAAAAATTTGCTAATTGTTGGAATATTACCAATTTTTATTTTTTCCTCGCTTGAAAACTCGAGAAATTGAATAAATTATATGATCGCTGGTATTTTTTTTTCAAACACTTGCGAAATCATTCGACATTTACTATGTAGGTACTAGGTAACTAGGCACTTGATTTACCTAGGTAGGTTGAAAAAAATGGTTTGCACATCGCGAAATGTTACTTACTAATGTTTTTTTAATGCTACAAAGTACCGGGAACAGATATTGAAAGACACCCGGAACGTGTAATGCCGGAAAAAAATTCAGAAATTGAATTACTTTATACCTGCATATCATGTAACTTACGCATTAGCGTTACCTACACCTTGAAAGACAATTTCTAAAGCATATCAATTGGACTCTGTATGACTTACTGAGTATGGCTTCGAATTGTACTTATTTTAGTGATATTGTTCAGCTGCAGATAAATTTTTCTCACTCGGAAAATCAGTTTGTAAATATTATACTAAGGAAGTTCTACAATTGCTCTCGATTTGTACATCGGTTATCAATAATACCTACGATATATAATTGAAATGCCTAGGAGATAATTTTCCATATTAAATATTTATTTCTATTGATATGTTATCGTTAAAATAATATTTTAAAAATGTAAATGATCTTTTTAAGAAACTTATCGCCTTTTTATCGAAATTGAAATTCAATTTAAAAAAAAAACAACTTAGGAAGTAAAATTGATTTGAATTCCTGCTTTCTTCTTTATTACTTTTTTTTTTTAATTTAACAAAATTTAGGGAAAGATGTACATTCAACTATTAGGCACCTCTACCTATGTCTATATTCATGATGTATATACCTCTATAGGAAAGTCAACTGACAGTTTATACTGATACACTTTCAATAAGGCTGTTATACTGGGTGTTATTTTTCATGGTGAAGTCGTAAATTTTATTAAAGTTTATTCATCTTTTCAAGCACAATAGAATTTTTACGCGTAAAAGTTTTTAACAACGAAACGAATACGTATGTTCGCGATAGCGTTAGATGATTATCGATTTGATCGTTTAAAATGACGTACCTATACCTACGTCTCGCAGCCTTCTAGTATCCTAGATATACAGATTTTTAATGAATTATTGGTTTTCCGAGCATGTTTTCCAATACACATACCTACGTATTATGCAATACGCATACATTGACAATATTTTGAATTACGTTACCCTGTTTCTCAATTTAATCAAATCTAACTCGATATGATCCATGAAATATCGTACTTAAATCAAGTTGTCTTAATCGTGACTGTTTGGTGACTACTGACTAGATCAGCGTGGGGTAGTGATACCGATACGTGCATGAATATTGAGTGCCCAATTTTTTCTTATCTATTGAAAGAAGTGCGTTTTTGACGAATGCTGACAAACTTATCGCGCTGAAACTTGAGAATATGGCGTAGAAAAAACGAAGGGTCGAGATACGACAAGATTTACAAGTGGTAATTGACTGAAGCAATCGATACTAGGGTTCTTGAAGAGGAAGCTTTTATATTGGAAATTGCGTGTTTTATACTATTTCACGTTTTAATTCACCCAGTTAGCGAATAACGTTCACCTTGAATATTGTACTTACCAGCCTATCATCGTGTATGAAATTATTTTGTTAGGGTTTAATTGCCTGAGGCGTGTTAGTTGTAATTTTGTCGTTAAATTAATATAGGTGCATTGAAATATCGTCCTTTTTTTTTTTTTAACTTTACGTTCATGTTAATCGCATGAACTTTTTTCACTTCGTCTATAAACATTGAAAATTTAATGAATATTGTTTTTGTCATTACAGAGCACTTAAAGATCTGGAAGAAAAACGAAGCCATATATCGATGGGTGGCCGAACTGGACCAAATTCTATCAAAGATGACCAAGACTTCTCTTTTAATATAGACGAGCATGACTTTGTTCCACATTTTCAACGTGTTTCTATCAGCGGAGAAGATAATTTGAGCCAAGTATGAGTTTTTAATCTGTACTTCTCGAAATTTTTATTTAGATACATTTTGCTCGTGAAATTTTTACCTACTCGTTTTCAGGAGTCTCAAAATTTTTATTCATTGGTGAATATTGTAAAATGGACCTTTTTGCCAAAAAAAGGTTCATTTTATTTATCCAGTTTTTTATCGAACCCAGAATTATAATTTATGCTTTATCTCCGTCTCATTTCATGTAAAAATATTTTATGACGATAAAAAAATTTTAAATCGTCAATCTCATCGTTATATACAATAGGTACGGTATAGTTATGACCTACTTTTTCAATATTTTTTCTTTCAATTTTTCTCTTTGTTTCTTCTTATTTTTTAAGTGACAGAATTAATCTAAAATTTGAAGAAACGATACGAGAAAAATTATTCTTAGAAACTTGATGTTTTTGTATGAATTTTGTTTTTGTGAAAAATGATAACACTGGCGCATTCGCCTAGTAAGATGACTAATTTACATCCTAATTGGCTATAGGAGTAGTGTGTTGTATGTATCTGACTATTTATGGTTCATTATATCGATCTGATTCGATAATTTCTCAGCTGGTTTTTAGGTTTTTTGATTTTAATTTTTGAGAGAAAATGAACCATTTCAAGACTTTAATTTCGTCCCTTATTAGGTAGCCTATCGTCTACCTTAAAAATTTTATTTTTTCTCGAAGATAATTTATAAACTCGATGTTTCTAAATAATGTTTTTTTTTGTTGTTTTTTTTTGAAGAACATTTTTATATTGAATTTGGATGCTTTTGCTATTAATTTTGAAAAAATTAGTGAAATAAAATCATTGGAATTGAATTTTTTCCACAATTACATTAATAGAATATCCAAACTAAAACCAATGAAAAAAATGAATTATTAATTTTGCTCACGTATAAGGTATTATACAGTTGAATAAATTATATAGACGACCATTTAGTATTATCATTGTTAATGCTTTCTAATGTTCGTGATATCGATGACGATTTTGTTCCCACATTTCCTCGGTTTCTATACACTTTAAGGTTTCTATTCTTAATAACCTTCATACAAACATTCGAAGGTACGTTAGTATCAAAATTTGTATAACCTTCATGCAAGTGAAATGCAATTAAGGTTGCATTAAGATATAATATCACTTTGCTAAGGTGTCATCTTTATCTTTAAATACAAATCATAAATATATTGCATAAACTACTGAGAAACAAAATAAATTGAACGAGATTTATATTTCAGTCTTTGGCTGATGACCTTCATCGTGCTGCTACATTCATCGTGGAAGCCTAAAGTATACGAGAACGTTATATGAAAATCTCGCAACAATCATTCCCATCAACCACATCTAGATTTTTACATTCCGTTGAAGAAGGATATAAACATAACAATATCGTTCATGAAGATAAAAAAACTATCGAGGGTATATTGAAAATTTAATCGGTTACTTTATCTATATATGTGTCGAGGAATGATGAAAGGACGCTCGTGAATCACGAGCCAGAATGGATTTTTAGTTTACTTATTTTTAAGGCTATGCTCTGGGTATTCAGAATAACGGAGAAATTCATTTCAGTGATAGTTTTATCATTGTCGGATTAAATAGTTTGAAATTTTAATATAAGCCTCGAAATAAAATTGTGCATTGTCGGCTTTTGAGATATTTTCTGAAAATGCTTTTTATTTATTTATAAAAAATGAGATTTACGGATAAATTTTAGATAATTTTGGATGAAAGTACTGATTATGACTGACAAGTTTCAATTCTTAAATTCCATTTTTAGCCTGAGTTTCTATGTCACATTGTTAATAAAAACCAGGCTATTTCAGTCTATTGATTAACAACGAAGGAAGGGAGGGGGGATGTTATTTATTTTTATTTTTTCTCCCGAACATTAAAATCATTTACTCTGATCGATACCGAGCAAAATCCCTCCAATTCGGTCAATTGGTCAATTGACTCAGTTTGGCGGCGGATTGCATATATATGAGTGAGGATGACCTTGGGCCAAAATTCAGTCATGCCCCAATTTGGAGGACGGGGTGCTGAGGGGTCAAAAACGTAAAAATTGTTCTTTTTTAAGCCAGTCGATAAAGAATCCAAAGTTGTTTGAGGATTTTCCCCTTTTTGACTTTGAAAAAGGACTATTCCTCCCCTGTCTAACCACCAAATTGAGATAGGAAGCTGAAATTCGGTATGTACAGTTAGTAGGTGCCCTAAATGTGTTTTTTGGGGGTCCTAATTTTTCAGCCACATTGCACCCTGTACGGTCTTTTTTCCTTATTTTTTAAGTTTGTTTTTCGCATAACTCCCCTCCAAATTGAGCTACGAACTTGAAATTCGGTATGTACATTTAGTAGGGATCCTAGATGTGCCTTTTAGGGGTCTCGACATTCTAGCCCCATTGAATCCTTCCTACCCTCAATGCTGATTAGGAAAAAAGCACCGCTTAGCGATGCCATGCGTTTTTAAAAAATAAATTTAAAAAATGTTTCAAAAGTTGGTAACGACTAATTTTATTTCAAAGTGTGTATTAAATTTCAAAACCATCTATCAATTAATGATGATTCTATTGACAAAAATAAATTTTTACTGATAAGATACTCAGAGCATACCCATGAATAGATTTGTAAGTAAAACAATTTAATAATTTTGATTACTATAGTTCTCTTCATCGTTCTTCGTCATGTATAAGATCAATGATTATGAAACTGGCACTTGATTTTCAATAATTTTACTACCTTTTTTCAATAGATCATCCAATTCATGTACCTATATCAGAAAAAGATCCATGGCATTCTGATTTTTACGATAACAAAGGATACGTTATCAAATTAAACAAAGGGGTATTTGAAGTATATGATAATGATGAAGCAGCGCAAAAAAATACCCCTAAGGATTACTTTTATCCGATGTTGGAGACTTATATTAGTGATTTGAATAAAATATGCACCATGATGGCGGATGGACCATTGTAAGAATTTTTGATTTGTCGTTTATTTTACATTTTTTTTTTCGATTCTAGTTCGATGATAAAAGTTACGTATGTCGTTTCAGAAAATCGTTTTGCTTCCGACGGTTGTGTTATTTGTCTTCGAAGTATCAGTTACACGTGTTATTAAACGAAGTTCAAGAATTAGCGGCCCAAAAAGCTGTACCGCATAGAGATTTTTATAATATTAGAAAGGTACAGTATTTTTGAGAAATAATTATGTACTTTTCATACTTACCCGATATTTCGCAACCGCATAAGGTCAGTTACACCGAAACAGGACGGGTTTCTTTTCTCAAGAGTTTTTGAAAATTTGAAAGTTGAGAGTACCTATTAGTAAAAAGGTGGTTTTATAAAAATGGAATCCTTAGTTCAGTATACGAATGAAGGCGAGCCATCTTTCTTTTTCATTGTTTTCAGAACACGAATTTTTTTAAAAACTGTATTTGAATTGATTATGAAATTAATTGGGCATAAATAATTATAATTTGAATAAGCATTTGATAATTATACGTATGTTACATTTACAGGTAGATACTCACATACATGCAGCCTCATGTATGAATCAGAAACATTTATTACGATTTATTAAAAAGACGATCAGAGAAAAAGAAAATGAAATAGTGACGTGCCATAGAAATGGAGAAACTATGACGCTGAATGATGTTTTTAAATCTATGAATCTTACTGCTTATGATTTAACGGTTGATATGTTAGATGTTCATGCGGTACGTACGATTTCCTGAATAATATTTTATTCATTGATACGTTTTGTAGGTAATAGGTCAAGAGTATGTAAGTTTTAATACATATGCGCCGCCAATGTGTAATTTTGTTTTGTCATTTCCGTATTTCAGGATCGGAATACTTTTCACAGATTTGATAAATTCAACGCGAAATATAATCCAATCGGCGAAAGTAGACTAAGAGAAGTGTTTTTAAAAACCGACAACTACATCAAAGGCAAATACATCGCTCATATAATTAAGGTAATTTCTTAGTTTCGTATATTCTTTATTCAAGCTATATGTGACGATTTAATGTTGATTTTTTTCTCTCATTTCTAGGAGGTGGCTTCCGACTTAGAAGAGAGTAAATATCAAAATGCTGAACTGCGATTGTCCATCTACGGCAAAACCATCGACGAATGGGATAAACTGGCAAAATGGGCAGTTACGCATAATGTTTTCTCTCCGAATGTTCGCTGGCTTGTTCAAATACCAAGATTATAGTAAGAGATCTATTATCAATACTAAGAGCGCCACATCATAGGTTTAATAAACAACGTGGCGTATAATCTTTCTAATTTCAGTGACGTGTATAAGTCGAATAAAATACTAAATGATTTCCAAGAGTTTTTGAATAATGTATTTCTACCATTATTCGAAGTTACAAATGATCCTAGTAGTCATCCAGAATTACACAAATTTTTAAAATATGTAAGATTATACAACTTTTATTCAATAATACCTACCTTTAAGGTCAAATTTGTAATGTACAATCTTCATCGTGTAAATTTTTCAGGTAATCGGGTTCGATTCCGTAGACGATGAAAGTAAGCCAGAAAATCCTTTACTGGATCGTGATGTTTCCATACCAAGCGAGTGGACTGATGAAGAAAACCCTCCATATTCGTATTATCAGTACTATACCTTTGCTAATTTAACTGTACTTAATCATTTCCGAAGGTTTGTTATTTTAATTCATAAATATTGTTAAGTACCTAAATTACTTTTAATATTGAAAATTTACGTTTTTCTAGGGAATTAGGTTTGAATACATTCGTGTTTCGTCCTCATTGCGGAGAAGCAGGGCCTTATCAACATTTAGTATGTGGATTTATGCTCGCAGAAAACATATCCCATGGGTTACTGCTTAGAAAAGTAGGTTTACAATTCATTTTCTCATTTTGGTAGTTTTTATTTTAAATGGATAGTTAACGAACGATTTTATTTTAGGTTCCGGCATTGCAGTATTTATATTACTTGGCCCAAATTGGTATCGCTATGTCTCCATTGAGCAACAATTCTTTATTTTTGAACTACTATAGGAATCCGTTACCGGAATATTTAGCTAGAGGTTTAGTCGTTTCTATTTCTACGGACGATCCGTTGCAGTTTCATTTTACAAAAGTAATTTTCGATATTATGTGTATAAATCTTCAAGTTATAAAGAAGAGCGTACATTTAAAATTTGTCATATGGTACACGTGTGTTATATTTTGTAAATTTTTGTCAGGAACCCTTAATGGAAGAGTACAGTATTGCGGCGCAAGTATGGAAACTTAGTTCTTGTGACATGTGCGAATTAGCTAGGCACAGCGTTATGATGAGTGGATTTCCTCACGAAGTAAGTTTAAATTTGAAAGAAAAACTTGATAAATTTTTATGTAACACGTTCAAATTTTGTGCGTAGTACAAACAACACTGGCTGGGACCAAATTATACAAAAGAAGGTGTAGCTGGCAACGATATTACTAGAACTAACGTTCCCGATGTTCGAGTTGCTTTTCGCTATGAAACACTCATCGAAGAACTGTCGAATATTTTCAAAGCAGCAGATAGGATTGAAAAGGATTCGGTTTTAAAGTTTTAGATTTTTAGCGAATAATGACGTGTTAATGTTTAGGGTCGTAATTATTATTTTTTTACATTTTTTTTGAAAAAAATATACTGAAATATTTTGTATCCCTTTACGAAAATGTGATTGTTTTATTACCTTTAGTCATCATTCTTTATTACTCAATTATAATATGTATTTGCTTTTAAATTTTTTTTAAATATGTTTTGTTTTGAGTTTGCATTATGATTTGAAATTGAAAAAGAAATTAGAATCAAATGTAGAAAATTTTATCATCTATCAATCATGATTTTCTTATGAAGTAGAAATTCCATTTTAAAAGATGATATATACATTACTTATAAGCTAATAAAACAACAACATTCTTATCAAGTAAAAGAAACAAAAAGGAAATTAAAAAAGATTGTTAATTATTCAGTTTTATCTTTATCTACATCTGCATGTAAGAATACTAGAGAGAAGATGAACACACCAAACATCATTGAGAAAGCACTGAAGTAATAAGGATAAGCACTTCCGATAAATCTTTCATATTCAGTGTGTTTCAGTGGTCGCACAGATACTTGAGTGCTACTGAACACTGATGTATATCCGATACGTTTATAGTCCACTAAAAATTTAAACACACCGTAAACATCTGGTATTTTAAAGATAACTTTATATTTTCCGTCACCGACTAGCGGTACTGTTGTTCTGATGAAGGGGTCAATACGAACGAATTCCAATTGTAAATCTTTGGCACTAAATGGTTTCCATTCATTGCCGACTTTATGTTCGAGTTGCATTTCAAACACGGCTGTTTCCGTAATCGTATAATCCATCGGAGGTTCATTCTCGTTGTGTTTATGGTGAGACACCGACTTGACACGAATAACGCCATTTTCTTTGAAAACCCATTTACTGAGATTTTCAGAAACTGCCTCATTGGACGATTTAGCGAATTCTTTACCATCGGCTTTTTTGACTGGTGATAAAAAGGCATCATTAGAGAAGAAATCAATGGAGCCAGAAAATACCACTCGGGCGTTATTACGAGTTTGAACACCGGCAATAAGAGCGATTTCAGAACCTATAAGAAGAGGAGCTTTTTCCAATTCGTCATAAAGTGAACACGAGAAAGATGTGCCATAAGCGGTAAGTATTTTCAACACTAACGGATTCGAACTATTGACCAGTAGGCCGGCTCCTTTATACAATACAGGTGAAACACTACGAGACCCAATTATAACAGGAGCGTCGATCAAGTTTTCACCATCAACAGCGATCAAATTATGGGTGGGATCCGATGTATCGTAGTTAAAATGGTCAATAACTACTTTCCCAGGTACGTCCATTTCTACTCCGCATTCGACGGCGATTTCACGTAATATTACACCAGGTTTACCATCAGTAGCGAGCAATACATTACCTCCTTCATCGATGAAATCCAAAAGCATTTTTTTGGATAATTGGCCACCAAACTCTTCAACTTTTGGGGCGAAAATGACAACATTATCGTACAACAAGTCACCGTACTTAAACAACGATAAAGATGAATCTTCCACAGATTTGAAAGTTATGACGTGTCCTCGGTCTTTCAACGATTTGAAAAATATGGAATGAGTTTCTTTAATAAGGAAATTATCTACGAGTACCAAGGTTTTTGCGAATGTGATTTCTTCACAATTTATTGCCCACCAAGATAGGCAAAATATTATTATTTTACAAAATGAACCAGCCATTTTGTAGAGAACGAAAGCCTAAATTTTTAAAAATTAATAAACTCTGAATGATTTGGAATTTGCCTATGTCTTTTCAATTTGGAGACGTAAATTCGAGCGTTAGATAGACAAATGGCGTACACGACGTCCGGATATAAAACTGAAAATGAAAATAAATAAATCAAAAGAAAAATATACCATAACGGCCTACCATTTATGTATTATTTGTCATACTTACTGCTGATCTTCTTGTATTTATCTTCGTGAGGTGAAATATTTTTTGCGATAGTAACCAAACTACTGATCAGATTAGCAGTATGCTCGTTATTTTCGAGATCACCGTTTGACTATTATTAAAAATTATAATTTAATAATGCCTTTCCATTTATATTAAATATTATAAATTGTAAAAAATCTTACACAAAGTACAGTTCCGTCTAAGTATAATACTAGGTATCCAAGTTGATCGTTTACACGATCCATAACATCATTTTGGCATCTGTAAAACAAAAATGATCCAGTAAGTATACGGAAACTTAATTTAAAAGATGGGCGAGAATGCTGAGTAATATGTTAAGAAAACCGCCGAAGCCGGTAAATACAAGTGAGCTAATACAGTTGAAGTTTAAACGGTGCATTTTAATCAAAGTAATTTAGAGAAAGTAATCCTTAAGTTTTTTTAAAATTTGAAGCACAACAAGAAGTACTTACATGAGATCAGGAAACAGTTTTAGACACTTTAGAAATGATGTTCAAAAATTTGTGAACGAAATAGTTGGCTAAAAAAATTATAAAATTCCAACGAGGTATACTAACAAAACTATTGAGCTGTCAAAAATTACATTTCAGAAAATTAACAGCGATAAAAAATGTAGCAGTATAGCATACTTTGAATTGTAACAAATTACCTGTTAAAAAGCGTTCTCTGCAGAGTTTGTACCGTCTCTTATTTTCAGTTTTTCTAATTCCGCTTTAATTTTTGCTCTTGAAAAAACTTGAAAATTTCTTCTGTTCACTAAATACTGAATACCAATTTTTTTTTAAATGTTTAAAATCACAAAAACGACACTGTTTCGTATTTTTTATTTAAAAATTAATAACACTTTGGTATGACATAGATGTGACTTTGGTATTCGTTTGATGACAAACTTGATCTAATTTTAGGAACTTACAGACTATCGAAATATCCTGCAAAATTGCGCATTACACCTGCGAGGCTGCGAGAAATGAAGCGAGCATTTTTTTTCAGAATTTGTTAAAAAATAAAAAACAAAAAACTTAGCAAGGCCCAGTAAGATTGAGAATTTAATTTAATTAAAGCTATTAAATCAAAATCTTCCAAGATAGCCGGTAGCCGGTAATGAATGTTCTTATGATGCAACATCTATAAACTAAACTAACTAAAGAGAGGTTACGCCAAAAACGAAGTAGGTAATTATTTTTCAGTTTCGCCCATCGACTGATTGTGACGTCACCCGAAAGAAGTCGAAATGTAGGTAAACGTTTCAACGCGCACATTTACATTATAATAAACATAATCAAACGCGAAATTTTAGACTCTAGTGTTTTAGTCTTTTATTTTTTTTAATTTTTTAAATAAAAATGGTAAAGGTTATGAAAATTTTGTAGAAATTTTTTTTAGAGAAAAAAAAAATTCCATCTACTAAGAAAATAAACAAAATAGAATTATTTAAAAATATATTAATCAACTTTATTTTTTCAAAATAATATTTTTTAACTATT